>JADLZN010011119.1:295124-477956 GCA_018155175.1 Sinocyclocheilus anophthalmus
GTGCTTTCATAAGAATCACTGATTCATTTATGTGCACTAGTGTTTTACTTTTTATTTGTTAATTCGTTAATTTCTTAAACGCTACTGCTAAATACATCTACTGTAGCCTACTGTTTGTTTCATTTGTGGATAAGTGTATTGGTAATGCATATATTTGTTCTTATTTTTAATAACAAAGATAAAAAGGATTTTTATCCTCGCCGACTTTGGCCTAAATGTCTGCCATTCTTTTATATTTTATTTTATATTTTGTTACCTTTGCGTTGTTTTTAAAAAAGGGAAATTAGTTTGGCTGTACTGCTCATACTACTTGCTAAATAATAAAACCAGCATGACAAAGAATCGTGATAAAACCGTGATATGATATGTTTGCCACATGGCCCACCCCTGCTGAGTTCTGAGTACTGCAGGGTGTAGTGTTGAAGAGAGAGCACGCACTATCAGAGAAATGAGCAACCGTGTTGATCAGCTCCTGAACCACCAGATCAATACACTTAATACACGGCTCCTTGATCTTCACCACCTGCTTCTTCACGATCGCCTCGAAGGCCATGTCTGGAGTGAACAGACCCGTCCTGCATCAGAAACACAGTCATCTTCAGCGCTGACCTAAACACACACCGGACCCTAAACCCACAGATCTGATCCCGCAGCGAGCGCGAGGACCCTGAAGCACGCCTCACCTGATGCCATGGATGTTCTTGATAGCGTAGCTGATTTCCCGCCGCATCTCCTTCTCGTCACACTCCATCTGTCACACAGACGGGTCAGAAACAAGGACGGTTAGGACGGAGCCGTGAGAACAGAGCACAGTCTCAGTGTCCGGCTGACTTGCCTTGACCAGCTCGAAAGGGAAGCGCTCGTGGAAGATGCGGTTGATCTTGGCTCCTCCAGACAGCTCCACGGTGTCCACCTGATCACCAGAGCCTTCGATACGCTTCTCGAAGTCCACCGAGAACTGCTGCACCATCCTGCAGACGCACAGACCCTCAGTCCAGTCATACACGATATAAACCAGTCCTGATCTACTCCTCTACATTTGGACAGTGTATCTGAATAGCAAATGTGAGACTGAACTAATCATAAGTAATCATAATCTCTCACACATACTGTAGATATGTGTACGTGTTTGCTCTGTCTGAAGAGACTCCTGATGGAGTGCTGTGAAACGATTAATCACATCCAAAATAAACGTTTCTGTGTACATAATATATGTGCGTGCACTGTGTATATTTATTATGTAGATAATATATTTAGAAAAACATGTTCTTTATATAGTTAAATATATTTATATATGATAAATATTGAATAAATACAGTAAATATTTCTTAAATATGTACATGTATGTGTGTGTCTTTATATACAGTATACATAATAAATAGAGAGACGTTGGCTAACTGAGCAGAGCTGAATTCAACCAAAGCATTATTCTGAGCTTCACATCACAATAAACAAGGCGATCAGGCTGCAGATGTTCAGAGATGATGACGCTGTGTTATATGCTGTGACTCAGACTGAACACTGCTGTGTTTGTGTGACTGAAGGCTTCTGGTGCTAGCGGCACTGACTGCAGCAGGGCTTTGGTCTTGCGTGACGGGTCGTCGGGCCGGTACTGCCGGTACTCCTCCGCCTCTCGGTCCAGAGACAGCAGCTGCGACTGCAGTTTACTGCGGAAGGCAGGCAGCGTGTCCCGGATGTGGTTGGTCAGTTGCTGTAGAAACACAGACGCAGCCGCTCCGTTAAATGCACATGCGGTCAGGAGCGTCTCCAGTGAGGATCTGACTGGGCACAGTACCTGATTGAGGACCTTCTGCAGGTGTGGGGTGCCCATGCTGTCTGCTATGTGTCTGTAGGCCGGATGAGACAGAAAGAACTTCCTCTCTGCCGCCAGAGCCGCTCTGATGTCCTTCTTCCCGTCGATGTCTTTCTGACTGCGGTTCACCACGCCGATGTACCCTGTGTGATCAAACACTCACTGCGGACACTGAAAGGGGTTTTCCCGTGACCCGGTGTGCTTCACTGGGCCTGCAGAGATAAAGCTCAACCGCACGCCTCTAGAGATGCTCAGCAGATATCCATCGACCGAGGAGTGCTTGAACACAATAACTCTAAAACCTCACGGGGTAATTAGTTACTGTATCCCTTGAAAAAGTAAAGTAAGGGATTACACTTATTTTTCTGTAATTTAATTACAGTTAATTCTAATGTAATTGCATTAAATACTGTATAGACTATAAAACAATTCTATATAAAACAATAGTGGATTTAACATAAAAATGTAAAGTCTAACCTTAAAATGCATGCTTTTAGGTCCCCTCTCATTTTTTAATAATACCTGGTGAGTTAATAAGAATATTGGTAACACTTTAGAGTCCAATTCTCACTATTAACTTAGCATGAATATTACTGGTATATTGGCTGTTTATTATTACTTAAAAAACACATATTAATGTCTTATTCTGCAGGACCTTATTCTAAATCCTTAATCCTACCCAAAACATAAACTTAACAACTGCTTTACTAAGTATTAATAAGCAGTAATTAGAAGTATATTGAGGCAAAAGTCATAGCTAATAGTTAGTTAATAATGAGAAGTGGACTCTAATCTAAAGTGTGTCCAGAATAATTGATGTAGTTACTTAAAATAATTAAAAGAACCGTTTCATGTCTATCTTTGCATCATTAACTTGTTGAGGTTGATAATAGGATTTAGAAAGTAATTAGTAATTAAATACTTTTTGGAGAGACTGATTGGTAAAGGATCTAATACACCTGTTGCAATGTAATTCGTAAATAGATTAATTACTCTTTAGAGTACAACTTGACCCGCACTGTATGGACCGGACAAACGGACGGTGAATCAGATGTCCACAGTCCGTCCTTCAGTATTTGGGATAATTTTTCTAAAAAAAAAACAAACAAAAAAAAAAAAAAAACAAAAACTAGGGCTGTTCAAATTTAAGGACATTAATTTGAGTGAGATTTATCTATAGAAAAAAAATTAAACGCTTCAACTGATTCACAACACTGGTGCCCCGTTCAGACATGTCTGGCATGGAGTCTATTAGAATGCAGTTATATGAGCCTAAAATTCAAGATATGAGGGCAAAAATCACCCTCTTATATTTATATCATATGATGCAGTTTAGCAATATCACATGAGCAAGAGTGCTGCTCTTCCCCAATATCCACACCACTTCAAATGTGAATACTGATTTATACAACAGCTCAATAAACAAGAAGTTCATATTGTAATACATTTTAGACACAATCTTGTCTGTTTTTGCTCAGTATCTCAAATGAAAATAGTTCCAATCAAAGTCAGAACTGCAGAACTGTTGAGCGTCTCTGATCAACACACAGCAGTGATTCGTTACCGGACGAGTCATGCACTTGAACGAATCAGTTGAGTGAACGATTCAGTGACTCACTCATTCAGACATCGACTGGCCACCACCTTCTGGCACTTTTAGTCTGATATTCAAAATATCATTTCACTTCTTTAAAATCATTTCAGATTTCAATATTCGTTAAAAAAATACCCATTTATTTTCATTCTCTCTACAATGCTGAACTGAAATATTTCTTTATAAAGCTATTCTTTCCCGAAGTCTATTAAACGCTTTTCTCATTCTGCACAATAATGACATTAAATTATCGTTTGGGGGGAAATTTCTCATTGATGTGGGATTCATTTGTAACTAATCAATCAGCACATCATGCAATTAAAAAAAATGATTACGTGACATCCCTAATTAAATGAGCTACAAACGTCTAACTGGAAAGCATCTGAAAGGCATTGACAGGAGCGAAGGTTTCTCACCGCGGCGCAGAGGCAGGAGCTTGTTCTCCAGAACGTCTCGTGCGTCTGTTCCTTCATCCATCAGGTCGAGTTTAGTGATCACACCGATGGTCCTCTGGCCTGTAACACAAGTGCTCTTCAGCATACACAAAACACCACTGGGAGAACCTGCCGGTCATATGAACAACCAGTACTCGAACCTGCCTCGTGTCTTACCACGAAACCACGGCTTCAAAAGCCACGCAATAAACCTTCATCTTATTCTCATGAGGAACTGCTGTGTCATTTTGTAAAGGATTTAGAGCAGGACTAGTGTGCAGCACCAGCTCTGCTCTGAGGCTCTTGGAGGTCAGGAGGAAGGTCAGGAGGTCACTCACCCTGAGGGTCGACGTCTTTGGCCAGTTTGAGCGCGTCAGAGTTGGCCAGGTCAGTGTTAGCCGGAGTGACAGCCAGGATCAGGCAGCTCTCGCGGCAGATGAACTGCATGATCATTTCTCGGATCTGATGCTCGATGTCAGCCGGCTGATCTCCCACCGGCACTTTAGTGATGCCCGGCAGGTCGATGAGGGTCAGATTCAGCACTGCACAGAGTCAAGAGCACAGAAAAGAGAATAAAGATCACAGGCAGAGAGTGAACCAACTCCAGGGTTAGGCTAAAAGCAGCCTAATGATTGTGTAATCTATTAATTACACGCACACCATAAACCCGTCTGTTTAGACATGTACCAGATATGGGTAAGACCATTTTAATACGACTGAATTTGTATTAGACGTGATCACAGTAAAAAAATAAAACTCTTTCGGTTACTAATTATAATGCTTTTATTTCTAGTTATTCACACAGTGAATCAATTATATACAGAAAGAGAGCAAAGAACATTTACATTATCGAAGAACATCATTATTTTTATTATTATGTCTAGCATGAGTTTAAGCACTAAAACACTCCCGTTATAATCAGAGAAGCTGTCTACGATGTATAATGAGCGGATCTCTTGCACTGTTTGTACATCTGCACTCCGCTGTTTGAAGACAGAATTCCCGCGCACTGATCAACAAATCTCATCTGAACGCCTCTGATTGGCCATTGCGTTCATCAGCGCTCGTGTGTGATTGGTTATAATGCGCAATGCTGTAAACGCGTAAAAAGAAATATGATGCCGAATGAACAGATCTAAATTTAACGCCGCAATCCTCATCTTCCATTTCCTTTTCTCTTTCTTCACGATAGCGTAATAGATTTAGTTTAGCTGTGCAAGCCCATGTTCATTTCAGACCCGTGGCCAGGGGGTTGGTCCAGGACTACATGTACATTCACGATCTAGCATCCAAAAGGCTTTTGAAGAAACCGTCTAACAGGCCCCACCAGGAGCAGTGAGATTTAGTTTAAAACATGGCAGGGTTTGTGATGTGATGTGCTTTCCAGTACCGTGTGGGGAATAAACCCGCAGGTTGATGGGAATGGGGGAAATGCCCTTATTGGCCCCGGTGACGCGGTCGGTCTCAGCCTCGATCTCCTGACGGACCTCATCGAAATCAGTGAACTTCTTCCCTTTGCAGTGCAGGAACTCGGCCCACTCTGCAGATTCAATGTTAGACAGACTGACTGATCATAAGCAAAATGTACAACATTTGAAGTAATGAGTTAAGGAACTCCAAGATTGAATTAGCAGAATTTCAGATACTGATTTTTCTTGAATGTTAATTGCACTGGGTAAGCTAACTCAATGTACAATCTGAGATTCACCTGCGTTTGCACTGATGAGCTGCAGAACCAGGGGTCTGCGAGTGACGATGCCGGATCCACGGGGCAGAAAATCCCTAGAAAACACTCAAATCAACACCACAGCACAGAAACACCATTCCTCACTGCAGAGCATACGTGTGCTTGCATGTCTTTACAGTGAAACGCCAGTCAATCAGACCACATCACAGCTGTTCCCGCTCGCCTGATTAACAAAACCGTGTCTAAATCTACTGCTACTGCTTTCCAAGAACCCCCCTCTGCACTATACTAGCGATGTTATACGAGGAAACTCATTTACCGAATAAATTCCACCATGCGCATTAAAAAAAGTCTGTGATTTGTGCTGAGACGGGATAACCTGAATAGCAGCGGACCGATCTCATTCACAGCATCTATATGTTACATTTACATTTAGTCATTTAGCAGACGCTTTTATCCAAAGCGACTTACAATTGGGGGACTTACAATATGTTGTTCTGAAAAGCCTGAGCAAAGTCTGTCATTAAAGTATTTCTGTATAATTGTCTTACACCACTGCGTTCCCAAACAGCAGCATCCGCCTTCGAAAGCTGTGACAGCATTTACTTTATTAAATTATTCGGAAAATTTTTTAGATGTACCTGTATTTGTACCAATAAGCAACAATACATTGTATGGGTCAAAAATTATCAATTTTTCTTTTATGCCAAAAAATAATAGGATATTAAGTAACGATCATGTTCCATGAATATATTTTGTAAACTTCCTACCGTAAATATATAAAAACTTAATTTTTGATTCGTAATATGCATTGCTAAGAACTTAATCTGGACAACTTTAAAGATGATTTTCTCAATATTTAGATTTTTTTGACACCTACGATTCCAGTTTTCAAATATTGTCCGATTCCTAACAAACCATACATCAATGGAAAGCTTTTTTATTCAGCTTTCAGATGATGCATAAATCTCAGTTTCACAAAATTGACCCTTATGGCTGGTTGTGTGGTCCCAGCATGTAATGTCCTTCACTCACCTCCCCACGAAGTTCTCCAGCAATAGATATTCACGGCGCTCTGGCCGCCCACCACCGCGATCTGCGGCAGGTCCAGGTTACAGCTCTGGCCGATGGAGCTGAAGGCGTCCTGCAGCCGGTTGACCAGCGGGATGAGATCCTCCATGCCCCGGTTCCCCATGATGGAGGAGATGGAGGAGATGGAGGAGATGCGGCAGTGTCTGGACTAGAGATAGAGAGGAGGAGGAGGAGGGCGCATCTAGACGCGCATCAGCTGCGCGCACACACACACACACACACACACACACGCACACACACACACACACACACACACGCACACATTGCGCAATTGCTTTAACATCCGCAAACACTGCTCCTCAGCATCACTCGTTTCATCGGCATTATGTTACTACACATTAATGTTTCTTAAACATGCATCCTAAGAGCTGTAGGCCTGCATGTATCTATTCACACGGATGACATACGAGATGCAGATGCATTTATACGGAGAATTACACAAAGGCTGCAGATGCCTTAATACGGCATCTATAACTGTACTCGTATGGATGATATAAGCATGCAGCTGTATTTGTAAGGGCTGTAAATGATCTGATACGCCACGATCACTGCGGCCCATCGCCTCCATATGACCTGACATTATTCATCCTCACCTGCGCCGCAACACCTATAATCCCGAACTGATGCTGGAAAATAAACAAAGAGAGTCGTGTTATTGTCGGATTGGACACATCTGTATGTCACGCTATATCATCCTATAGTCTTGCTCTTCAATGACACATTAATCGCCCCGCAACGCAGCCGCACTGATTACGATGCAACGCTGTCGAGCAATCGGCGCAGGACGCGACCAATCAGAGACGGAGCTCCGCCGAGGTCCCGCGGCGCTGCACCAATCACACCGCGGAGAATACAGGTCGCTCATGAATATTAATGAGTCGGGCTGTGGTTGCGTAGAAAGTCTACTAGAGCGTACGGTCACGATATCTAATTAATATTCATAAGCCAAGGCTTCGCGCTGATTGGTCAGCTGACGTGCGCTCGATAACAAATGTCTTGCCTGTCAACCAATCGGTAAGGACTACAGGATGAACGTGCCGTTACGCGCGTAATATTCATGAGCGACTCCTCCGCCGTAGCGCGTCAAATCCGCCGGTCATCTTCAGAGAAGCTGCTCGAGCGAGCCGTGTCCTCCTGAGACCCAGCTGTGGGTTAGTCTGGATGTCCTGTGCAGAGCATGCAGGGCTGTCAGAGATACCAGACATGTGGAAGGTTCACCAGGAACTCTGCTTGGTCTTTAAAAATGGCTGACTTTAATCTAGGGATAAAACTCTACATGCTAATGGAACATTGATTCATATTTGTACTATCTTTACATCTGATTCATTTATAATTGTGTGTATAAAACTGTTTGTTTCAAAACCAAACTGCTTCCAGTTATGTGAAACGATATGATCCATGCATGTCCAACTTAGAGGACCTAAGCATGTGTTTATGGGTTTTGGGAGACACAACTAATGAATAGAGAAAATAAATGATCTATCAATATTCTTATGAAATATTAGATATTATTATGACAATTTTTATTTGGGGGGGGGGGGGGGGGCCAATTATTGCTCCCATTATTACACTTCTTTTTTTCAACATGCTGTCCCAACAGCATTGATATGCAAATTAGGTACAGTGTATAGATAACATTGTGTTTAATGGGAAAACCAGTTTATGGAAATGTCCTGTTGAAATTGATTGGTGATTTATTTATTTTTTATGTCTATTCATGTCACGTTATACTGGTCTTGTGCCTGGCTGTCCTGGTATTTGCGACGGCAAAGGTTCAAAAAGGGGATAGCTTGGATGTGAGGGATTTTCTGAGCTCTTTTCCTCTGGATGCATACGGTTCTAGCAGGCTGGCAGTGAGGGCACAGTAACTTCTCGTAGTCTTTGTATGTCGGATTTTGTAGCTGACCAAACCAGATCAATGATGGCGGAGTAGAACTGTTTATTAATTAATCCAGAAACATCCATCTATCCATCGTCCAGACTGTGCTGTTCAGGATGGTGGGAAGGTTTGATTCTGTCCCAGCGTCACTAGATGTCCAGTCCAGCACCAGAGCTAGATTACGTACAAACTGTATTGATTACAGACGACACAATGCCAGCTGTAGTTAGTGTGTGTGTTTGGATGAGGATTGAGCAGCTGAAGGAAACACACACAGAAAGTGCAGGAAAACACACTTTATTTCAGTACACTTATACACTTCCATAATGTACTTAAAGTGCTCTAGTTTGTGCAAAGGATTTAGTTACCCACTTGTGTACAATTGACTCAATCTTTCACTTAAAACACAGAGGGTAAAATAAGTATTGAACACGTCAACATTTTTCTCAGTAAATATATTTCTAAAGGTGCTGTTGAGTTGAAATTTTCCCAGATGTTGGTAACAACCCAAATAATCCATACATACAAAGACAACAAAAACAGATAAAGTATTTAATATTTTGTTGGTAATGACCGCTGTCTGAGAAACTAGTGGCATGCATTGCTCAGGTGTGAGTTTGGCCCATTCTTCCACACAAACTTGAGTTTTCAAATCTTGCAGCTTCTGGGGGCCTCTCTATGAACCTTTAGTTCTTATTTTCTATTGGATTCAAGTCATGTGATTGGCTGGTCATTCTAGCAGCTTTATTTTATTTCTCTGAAACAATCGAGAGTTTCCTCAGCCGTGTTTGGGATCATTGTCTCGCTCCATCATCCTGGTACTGTAGGTGTTGGGAACCAGCTGATATTAATTTCCACTGACGGGGGCAGGATTGCTTTCTAATTACTGATAGATTTCTGCTGGTGTCTTGGCTTTCCATGCCTTTTTCACCTCCCTTTCTTCATGTGTTCAGTACTTTTCCCCTGTGTTATTCCATTTTATTACACAACTTCATTTCTAAACTTATCTGTTTTGTTGTCTTTGTATGTATGGATTACTTGGGTTGCAAAATTTCAACTCAACAGCACCTTTAGAAATATATTTACTGAGAAAAATGGTGACGTGTTCCATACTTATTTTACCCGCTGTATACATAACTGTTTATGGTGTCTTTAAATAGTGCAATCACGTACACTACACTCTAAAAAATATTGTTTGGACGCAACAAAAAAAATGTAAGCAACAGTTTGCATCATTTCTTTTGAGTTAAGGCAACTTCTTCTGAAATTAAGTTCAACTAGTACACTATATTGTGCTATATACACTTAGAAAACTGTGTTAAAACTAACAATTATTAAGTTGAATACTTATAAAAAATTAAGTTGTTCTTTCACATTGTTTTAAATTTGATTCAATCATGGACACTGGTTACAAAATCTACTAAAAGATCATTTATTGATGAAACAACCAAGTCCTCCTGATTGAAACAGCATGTAGGACGATGTCCAGCGAGTCTGTCCTCAACACAAGCAAACGCTCTACTCTACTCATAACAGAAACACATTTAAACACTAAAAGAACCGAACACTGAACATTAATAAATCTTCTCCTGTTCTGATCTTAAATAGAAATGCATAAAATATGAGTTTATTTCTACATTACCACTCATTATTCAGTCACATGCAAAGCATGCTGGGAACCTGAAACGTGAACTTGAAAAAATGAAGTTATGGAGCTAATTACATCGAGTTAGTACAACTTAAATAATGTTTTAAACAAACTAACACATATATTTAAGTTGAAGTTACACATAGTTTTACGTTGATGTTATTATCAACATTAAGATGTCAGGACAACTCATTAAAAAAAATTTAAAACTTAAAATGTTTAATTAAATCAATAAATTTGAATTTTTAACTTGCACTAATGCATTAAATTAAGTAGTGGCAACAGATCCACTGAATTATTTTTTAGAGTGTATTATCAAGCCTACTAAACACTATTTCCCTTTTTTGTAAAGCTGCTTTGACGCGTTGAGCTGTGATGATAGCCATTCCCCTAGTCTGTAAGTATTCTGAAAGCTCAACAATGCGAAGGAAGAGTTGAGCAGCGAGCACTGTCTCATACTTCAGAAGGCCTTCTATGAATCCCTTTGCCTTGGCCCTCACAGTTGGCTTTTGTGTACTGTCATCTACAATGGTGTCTAAAGTCATAAGCACAAGTCATAAAGTCATGAGGAGTGTAGAAAACCCCCTAAACTGTCCCTGCATATTAGCGGCACCATCTGTTGAGTTGCCCACACATGCTCCAATGTCAATATTAAGGTCCAGTAGCACTTTTTTCAGAAGCTCTACAAAAGTCTGGCCAGTAGATGACTCACAGTCCACCACGGCAATCAGTCTTTCTTGAATGACATCTGGTACATATCTAAGTATGATTGAACACTGGTCTTTGGAGCTGATATCTTGCATTGAGATCATTTGGACTGAAAACATGCTAGCTTGTCTCAGTTTCTTCTGCTGTAGTCACCTTTATCAGTTGACTAATGACTAGTTCCATCTTTGCTATTGAAAACCTTTGGTATAGGAACATTTGGGGTTTGATAAGAAAAAAAATGTATGTATATCCCGTGACTGAGGTCGAGCAAATAATCAAGACTATGAACAGAATCCTCTTCATCTAGCTTGTTCCTAGCTAGTGGTTCTGGGTTCTGGGTTCGTTTATCTGTCTTGAGTAGACTCTGCTCTCGCTTTCACACTTCCTTCTGGATCCCTAGACTTCAGTGCACCTGCATTTAATCACTATAAAAAGCATTCTGTAAGCTTTAGCATATTTGACATGGAAAGCACGTTCAAATTCAATTAAATCAAAGCAAATTAAAATGTCCAAATGGCAAAATATGCAGGCTTATTTCATCTGACTTTTATCCTATTCTCTTTCAATCGTGGGCTTTGTATATTCACGATCTTTTGATTAAAAATCTCACTAGTAACACTTGGGCATAGAAAGTTGTTATATTGTAACTAATGTGATCATGTTTGCTTATTCACACGCTGTGGTACAACAGCTTACCTGTGTCTTCTACAGTCAGAGCATCAGTCTCTTGCATCATACAACTGGGTCCTGGCTCTGCTTCTGACACTAAATGAAATTTTAAAAATGGCCATATTTCTCATCACAAAACAAATCTCCCTTTTTACAAAGCTCTCTGATCGAGTCAAGTCAGTTTCATTAATGTAGTGGTGCTGAATCATCTGGTATCATTAATTATCTCTGGGAATTTTTCATTGAGCAGGTGTACACCATGCTCGGCATGCAAGTAATCTCTAATTTTATATCTGGCTCAGTTGACAATCCTACCTGCCCATTCTGGTGTTGGGCTCATGGCTGGTGCTTGGTAACGTTACTGAGCCTGGCTCTTCACTGTTAGCAGCAAACTGGACCAGAGGCTGCTGCTGAAGAGCTGCAAGAAAAGTTTGATACATAAACATGAACGGTGGTTTGCAGACAACATTGTTTTGCACTAGCTTAACCTTAGCTTACCGTCTCATCGTCTTCATTTGTACTCTCGCTGGTTTTACGGAAAAATCTACTCAGCTTAGTACATTTGGCCGTGTCAGTTTCGAGAGCTTTCTCTTTTTTTATTCTAGCCTTTTCAGCGCCAACTTTGCACTTTTATATTATCTATTTTTAGCTCTCTTTTTTTTTAGCTCTTTTTTTTTGAGCAAGGAATCCTCATTAGCCAATCTGGGCCTTTTCCAAATGAGGATAATCAGCACAAGACCACAGGAACCAGACAAGTCCTCTGCACAATCTGACCTGTGCTGCAGCCTGGAATTAAACCACATCATGCTGGTTTGGTCTGGTCAGAGGAGAACTGGCCCCCGACTGAGCCTGGTTTCTCCCAAGGTTTCTTCTCCATTTCTGTCACCGATGGGGTTCTGGTTCCTCTGGCTTGCTCAGTTGTGGACGCTTGATGAGTGCAACAGACCTTTGAACGAAGAGAGCTGAACTGAACGATGAATCACTGAATCTCAAGCAGACGTAGCTGGACAATGGAAATGTTTTGTTTTAATACTATTGCATTATCGACACACTATTTTCCTGTTTAATATTGTAAAGCTGTTTTGACACAATCTGTTTTGTATAAAGCACTATATAAATAAAAGTAAAAAAAATTAACAAGACACACCTGAACCTAAAGAAAAACTCAAATCAGAAACCATGGCGACTAACTAAACAGTGAAAACGGTGCAAAGCAAGTTCAAGCAGTGGGACTGTGACAACAGGGTTTTACTAAAGTAATATATTCCTGCGGTATTTTTCATGAAATCCAAATAGAACTTAGTGATAGTATATATACAAATCCACTAAAATCGTATGTGAAGCGATCGTAGCACACTTTTAAGCAATGCGATTATAAAACACTTCTGGTACTTTATCTGACTACAGTTAAATGTACTGACATACAAGATATGTTAAATACAGTCAATTTAATTTAAACTTAGGATAACTATATAAAAGTGTACTAACATTGAACTCATTTCTAAATCAATCAAAGCACGCTAGAAGTCATCTGTATATTTTTTGCGGTAGAGTACTTTATTTCAATGCACTAAAAATCTATGTAAATATCAGTGGTATTACCGGTGCTTAGTATACTTTTGCAATTGTGCTGAAGTACTATTGAAGTATAAATATACTTTTAATTAGTGTATTTATAGTGTATAAATTAAAAAAAATATTTAGCACAAAAAAATAAGAATGTTCTACAAATGTACTTGCTGGTATTTAATCATTTTTTAGTGCATTGAAGTACACTTTATTTTCAGCTGGGAACAGCCGCTGCTCAGACTGGGACACCTCACACCAATTCAGAGAGGTCCATTTCTCTTTATATTTATAATATAGTTAGTTTGCTCATAGCTAGCTTATGCTCTACATCCTAAGGCTTATCTAACTTTTCCCCAAAAAGAGAAACATTTTTATTACCATCACAAAAATTCACTTTAGGAAAAACGTTTGTGACAAACATGGGAAGTGAAAATCCCTCACAGAAGAACAGCCCATACAGAGGTCAGAGGTCAGAGGAACAGATGTGACCTGCTCTCCAGCTCCGGCACAGACCGGCTGCATTAACTGCTTAGACTAATCTGAGCAGTTAATGCAGAAAGAGTGCGTACGCATGGTCTAGAGTCTAGAGTGTCCATACGGTGCGCATATATTTACGCCTAGTTTATTTTTTATAAATCCCGATATGTGCGTGGAAAATTGCATACGCACATTTCATGCCCATTTGGTGCATATGCAACGTCTATACATCAGGCCCCTGGAACATTCAGGACTGATCAACATCAGAAACTACAAAGAAAGACTACAAACATGGCAGCCGGACAGGAAACACTTCAACATAAAAGTCCATCGAGACACAGCTGATACATGACCGCTTCCTCACACTGACATCCACATCTCTACATCGTTTGTTATGAAGCGAGGTGAATTACACAGTAATAATTCAGATTCAAAGTCAACTTTGCCCTGTGTGCACCATGTGACCTCAGGAGACGGTTTATGGTCACTGGTGTGAATGCAAACCATTCCTCTCCAGTCTGGGCTGGAGGAGGAGTAACAGAGAAAGCAGAGACAACACTGCCTCCGCTCACTCCAGCAACACAAACAACATCATGTCAGAAACAAAGAGTCAGTTCACACAGGCTGAGATCAGAAATCAAGAGAGACAGATAACACGCATTAATGTCACCCAAACTAGTCAAGTCATAACTGATCATGTGTTAGGATGGCACAGATGAGGAGAGGAAGATTTATTAAACAAACACATGAAGAAAATCCAGACAGGGAAGACAGAAACAACAGATTTACAAACACAACGGCCGCTGAATGAAGACTGAAGCTCAGTGGAGTGAACACACAGCCTAACAAGAGCGAACAGAACAAAACCACACTAAACACAGGGAACGCTTGATGGACGCTGACCTCTGACCCCTCACCTTTGACCTTTGACATCCGGTCACATCTGTGACGCACATGCTCCTCCTCGAGTGTGCTTCACGGTCACGCACACAATCCGTGTACACTTATACAGGAATGCTTTTAATGATTGGGTCACATGCAATGAAATAAGGTATAAACATTTTTATTTTCACACAGAAGAGAAAAATGCCTTCAGTGTTGTTGTGAATCATTTACATGCACTCTATTCAAACAGATGAATGTGACACACAGAAGATGCATTCAGTTTAAGTCGTATCTGGCAGATTCTTCCACGCTGACAAATACGTTTGTCACACTGTTTTTGAGAAATAGGTTTAAATGTAACTAAAGCAGGAGTATTTTAATTGATTCCACATGTGTGTGTGGATGTGACTACAGTCTTCTTTTATCCCGTCCTCGACCATGTGACTAAAAACCAAACATGAGACATTCAAACTGACCAATCAGCAGGTACAGCTCCTCTCACTGTGCACAAGCTGTGACGATCAGCAGCCCCCGATGAATACACATGATGTGCTACAGGCCTTGATCTGTGTGTCGTCAGGAATGCCAAAGGGCCTTTTGCTATGGGAGATAGGTTTGGGTCAGAAAGCAAAAGTCTTTGATCATTTTCAGTCCAACAGCTATGTTTCCATCCACCTATTTTTATACACATTTTGGAATTTTGCATAAAAAACGCTGGATGGAAACGCCAAGATGCGCATAAATTCTAAAAATGCGCATAAAAAACGTATCCGCACAATTGAGTAGGACAAACTTTTTATCCGATAAAGAAAAAATGTGCAATAGCTACAATGGAAACTCATTTACTGAATAAATTCCTCCATGCACATCGAAAAAGTCATGTGACTCTGCGCGATGAGACGGGATAACCTGCCTAGCAGCGGACCGATCTCCTTCACAGCATCTATATGTTGTTCTGGTCGTTCTGAAAAGCCTGAGCAAAGTCTGTCATCAAAGTATTTCTGTATAATTCTGTATAAATTTAACCTAAAGAGAAAGCCCTGTTCGGTTAATCGGTTACATGGACTAAAATGGGCTGAAACTATTTCAAATACGTTATGTTCTTTCATTCTAAAATATTGATACAAACTGTGATTTCAGGAGCGACAGAAAAAAACTCTAGAACAGAGAAGTTCCAAGAACATTTCTAATGGCAGCTGCTGACAGAGATATGAAACACGGGTGATCTGAGAAAGCTTATTAAATAACTTCATACACTTTTTCACAATATATTTTACCTATATCATCATGCATCTGTAAAACCTATAAATGTAAATTCTGGTATCTTAATATATATATATATACTGTAGATAGATGGATGTATAATAGCTGATTGATGGATGGAGATTATGTTTTTTTAAATATAATATAGATATCGATACAGATATCCGCTCGACATCAGAAATCGACATTATAGATAGCGATCTATCGCCCATAGCGATCGATTTCTGGATGGTTTGTATTATTAAGCATTACTTTACCTCCCTAAATCCGGTGCAGTGAAATCTACTATAATAGCACACATACATCACTCGCTCAGATGTCTGTTCATGTTGTGATGTGCTCATCTGCAATTCTGTTAGAACATTTTCCTGTCAGATATTAAATAGGCATTCAATCATCTTTAAGATGTACAAGGTTTATGTAAATTCACTTTGGAGATGTGCGTGTGTTTACTGGAGCTCCACTGTTCTATTATACGTAATAAAACTTGTTTTTACAGCAAAATCACAAATATACTGTCTAGCATCTTACACCTTCAGCAACTGAACAGTTTACAGTAGCTTAACAAATATGATTTTAACACAGGGAACCGTGTTTCTGATGTGTAATACTCACATTTGTAAACACCCTTGTCGCTGTTCTCCATCACGTTCGATGATGACGTATCGTCTCGCGTGGGCTTCTGGGATTGAAAAGTATCCATCGATGAGCACTTCAGAATCTGGACTGAAGCAGTAGGACATCTGGGGATTTCTCGCCTACTCTTTTATGAATACTGCGGTTTCAGACATACTTCTTTCTTCACGTACTCTTTCCTCCTACTTAATTAACTTAAGTATGTATACGTCCAAATCTAGTGAGAATTAGTGCAATTTTCACCTACTCATATGAATAGTGAGGATTCAAACATACTTATTTGCTCGCCTACTGCTTTTTGCCTACTATATAGTAGGGAAGTATGCCATTTCGGACGCAGGACCTGTGTGTGTGTGTGGTTTGGGTGTGTGTTGTGAGAGAGATGAGAGAGAGAGAGAGAGAGAGACCAAAAATGCGACCGGATTCCTGAGCATGTGGATGGCAGATGGGCCCCAGATGTGGGAGTTCAAAATGTGCATTAAACATTCAAAAACATTCCTCAGGACTTTAATATTGGACAGAATTGTACAAACATCATATTTCCTCACAGGAGGTCACAGGGTCAGCACGACGTGACGTGGGTGGGCTGCGTGGGGGGAGGGGTAAGGTCAAAAGATCAAAGCAATAAATCTTTCTTGACGTTTAGTCCCGGTTATAATACCTTATGCCTCTGAAGCAACTTAGAAACACTACCCTCTGAATACACTGACTACTTGTAGTATATCGGCTTGAATAAAGAGCTGTTAGAATGTTTCCAAAACCTATAGATATGAACAATTAATTTGACATAAAAAAAAAAAATAAAAAAAAATAACTTTTTTTAACACCCCACAAAAGAGCATGGTGGTGATCTCACACATCTACATGCAGCCATTCATCCACATTTGAACAGAGTGAACAGTGAAATCGCTGTAAATACAGACTGATACAGAAATAAAATCAAATCTTCTTTAAAAACCCAGCAACACAACTGTAGCTGTATAACTTTAGAAAGCAACACTGCTTTAACAAAAAATCAGAGCAGCCAGATGTATTCCGTCTCCAGCTCTCCGGGTCTACGTCCTGCATGCTTCATCAAAACACATATTTGTGTTTTGTTAGGAAACCACAACAGTTTTCTTCTGTGGCTTTATACTCATATTTTCATTTACACATTTAGCAAAATCAGACATGTTTGTATACCACAATATTAACGCCCTATTCTTGAAACTGTGTAAATAAATACACATTTTGCAACTGGTCGTGTTAAAAGATGCTGGGAAAATCACTTCAGGTCACCTACAAGATTGATTACGATATCGTCTGAAAACGTCAGGTTTAAGAAGAACCAACCCCCCGCTGACTTTCAAAGCTGCTACATAGAAATGACTTTCTATTTTGAGGACCTTGATAGAAATGTAGTGGTGAAAAGTACGATATTTGTCTTTCAGATGTAGTGAAGTTAAAGTAATAAGTTCCCAGAAAAAAATATACTCAGGTAAAGTACAGATACTCAAACAGTGTACTTAAGTACAAGACTCGAGTAAATGTGCTTCGTTTCTGTCCAACACTGCGTTGATCTCTATCATAATGCGCTGTTTGCGTTCACAAAGAGCCAGATCTTCAGTCAGCCACTCCCACAGCCTCCCACAGCACACACACCACTCCCCACACCCCCCTCACCACACACACACAAATAAAACGCTCACCCGCACACACACACACACCACACACACCACACACACAACACACACACACACGCTCACCCTCAACACACACTCTCCCACACACACACAACGCAAACACCTCTCCCACACACGACCAACACACACAAACGCACACTCTCACCACACACCCACACTCGCTCACACCACACACACACACACTCACACACCACTCACACACACACACACACACACGCTCACCCACACACACACACACACTCTCCCACACACACACACACGCTCACCCGCACACACACTCTCCCACACACACACCACCTCTCACCCACACACCCAACACACGCACACACACTCTCCACACACACACGAACACACTACCAAACACACACCACTCTCCACACCCACACAAGCACACTGTCCCATACACACACACACACATTCACACACACACACCCACACGCACACACCCACACACTCCCCACACACACACACACACCTCACCCCGCACACACACTCTCCCTACACCACACACCCACACCCACACACACCCAACACACACCACCCACCCCCACACACACTCTCCCATACACACACACACACACACCCCGGACACCACTATCCTCCCACACCCCCACACACACATCAAACACACACTCTCACCACACACCACACTCTCGCTCACACACACACACACACCCACACAAACACACACACACACACCCCACACACACACACACACATCACACCCACACACACACACACACACAGCACACTCTCTCTCAGCACCCCCACACACAACGCACTCTCCCACACACACACAACAACCTCACTTCACGACACTACACCACACACACAAAAAACAACACACGACACATCTCACGACACACTCCCCCACACCACGCACACACACACACACACACGCTCAAGCTCACACACACACACACACACACACACACACACACACTCCCCCACACCCACTCCGCCCACACAACTACAACACCACACACACACACCCGCACACACACTCTCCCACACACACACAAACACACACACACCACACACACACCACACAACACACACCTCTCCCCCCACACTCACACTCTCACCACACACCACTTCCTCTCACACACACACACCACTCTCCCAACACACACACACACTTACTCACTCACACACAACACACACACACACACACACACACACACACACCACTCTCCTTCTCCCACACAGACACACACACACACACACACGCTCACCCGCACACACACTCTCCCATACACACACACACCCCTCTCCCACACACACACTCTCCCACACACCCACACACACACAAACACAAAAACACACACACACACACACACACCTCCCACACACACACACACAAGCCACACCCAAGACTCTCCCCACACACAC
Organism: Sinocyclocheilus anophthalmus; assembly: GCA_018155175.1. Lineage (NCBI taxonomy): Eukaryota > Metazoa > Chordata > Actinopteri > Cypriniformes > Cyprinidae > Sinocyclocheilus > Sinocyclocheilus anophthalmus. The sequence goes on from JADLZN010011119.1 coordinate 314,553, forward strand.
GCACACTCCTCACACCACACCCTCTCTCTCTCTCTCTCTCACACACAAAACACACACACACACACACACACATCCTGATCATTCCGCTGAAGAAAGCGCTCGGATCAGCCGCCAAACAACGCAAAACAAGAAGCAGCGAGTCCCGGAGTAACGACTGGATCTACAGTAACGATGGAGTTTCTTAAAGACGAGAAAGACGACGCGAGGGATGCAGAAACCCACGGAGAGAAAGACCCCGACGAGCAGAGAGGTCTGTGATGTTAACAGTGATCTACATGAACTCTATTACTGTGTGTCCAACAGGGATCTCCAGCATTATATCTTTGTATCGGTGTGTTTGCAGAAACAGTGCAGCAATAATAGCGCAGATCCTTATCTAACATATTCAAGTCCACGTGGAACTTGAACGATCTCTTCCGTTTGCTCTCAGCTTTTTGGAGACAATGGACACACAAAAGATGATGTTAATACATTGTGATTATTGCAGAGCACTGTACAGATGTCCGACGATCATTTACATGCAACTCACCATCGATACCTCAAACTCAGTAGTTGGTTGTATATGTCTAACCTCTCATGTAAGAGGATGCATATTTTAACAGGTATGTTAATAATTGAACATGCTACAGTTTTACATCTATTTATTTTCACATCTACATCAAATGAAGTCTACACATGCATGCCATAGCACAAAATCATCCCAACACTGTTTATGAATGGCTGCGCTATTTTTAATTTGGTCATTTCATCAACATTTGTGAGATTTAGGCAGCTGAAACATGTTGAATATCCAAGTTTTTTGTGACTATTTGTTAATGAGGGATTTGTGGACACATTAATGTTTTAGATTTGTGGAGAAAGAAAATAGTTTTAGAAGTAAAAAGATAAACAGAGAACACTGGGGTAAGATGGGTCGCCAGAATCGGCACTGAAGGATCTGAGTGGCATTAATACTAAATGTAATACTTTTTGTAATCAGTGGGGTTATTATTCAGTATTTCCATGAATTCAATTTCAGACATCTTCACTTTTTTAGGCTAACTGAGTGAAATAATTCAATATGCATTCATAGTCTTGCTATTATGATATATTTTCAAATAATATATAGGTAATTAAATATGCAAATATTCATAGAATAAATGTACTTTTCAAAAATAATCTCTTTTTCTGGGATTCTGCTTTGTGTATCAGTCAGTTATTTTTATTATTATTATTGTTATTATCAGCTAAATAATCAAAACACAATTTTAAATAGAACAGTTGATTTAGTAATTTACATTAATGACACTTTAAATGCAAATATTACTTTTACAACTAAATTAGCAAATGTTTCTCTTTATTTAATTACACATTGACTGATCATCATGATCCTGTACATGCTAAACTTACATCTAGTTATGTTACAGTGCACATTGTTCTTAAAGGGATAGTTCACTCAGAAAGGTAATCTCTGTTATTCACTCTCCCTTATGTCGTTCCAAACCTGCATGAGTTTCTGATGTCTGTAAGAAGAAAATATGGGGGACTACCTGTCAAAAGTGATTAATTTATGACCCCAGGTGTCAAATTGATCCTTTGATGTCCTGTTCCTGTTTCCTGATGTTTATGACCCACAGAATTGAAACCTCTGACCACCTGTGTCGATCTGACACCTCTGACCTCCTGTTCCTGTTTCTTGATGTGATTCAAGCATTTTGTTTTACCATGTGTTATGAAGTGTTACAGCGATCTCAGATTGGGGTTGGTCCTTCAAGCGGTCTAGTTGTTTCACACCTTTGAATAAGAACAAGAATGAATGAGATGAGAGTAATCACACTCTTATGTTTTGGGGTGAAAGACTCTTCCAAACATTTGTCGTTATTGTCATCAATGGTTGCTCAGGTGGCTCAACAGATCAAAATGGCAAACAGTTATCTAAGTCAGCAACTATCTAATCCATCCATGCTTCTGAAAAAGTGTTATGTCTGGACATGTTCTTTTAGACCCTAAGAGCTGCAGTACATTTTCCACTCATGAATGCAAATGAAGAAACAATAAAATAGTTTAAGAAATAAAACAAGAAAGTTCTAAGATAACTTACATGATATAAAGTGAGATCCATGCAGTCCAGGTGCCTATCTGTGAATTAAGTTGTTCCCAGACTTACATGCTTAGCCCTCCTGTCTGTGGACTGTGTTGCTGTGTGTATTTGGATTGTGATGTGTTACCCTGACTGGTAGTATCAAACATGCATTGAAAAGTTAGTTAGGATGTAACTTTTCACATGAATGTCCTAAATAGTCTAAAGTCATCCTTTCTTCAAATGTCTCCTTCCTGACTTTTGGGTCTGTACAACAGTGTTTATGTCAACACCTCACTATGTACTGATCTATAGGCTATATGTTAATGTCTCTTACCTTCTGAGCAGGAAGGGTCCCGCTACCTTTCAGTGGTGGAAGAAAAAACTGTCATGTTTGGGGGTTGTGCTTTGTTTTAGGTTGAAAGGCATCCAAACACATGTCTACCTGATATATGGGCTAAATGTTAATGGGAAAGAAAAAAAATCAGAGCATTCGCAAAGACCATTACTCTCCATAGTCGTAATGGTTTTTATACTGTAACACATTTTCCTATCAACCATACCCCCCCAATGCTGTCCTAAACCTACCTCATATGAAACTTTTGGCAGTTCTGCTGAACTTCCATAACACACATTACAGGCAAAATTTGTATACATGTGGAATTTTTGTTGTTATTTAAGAAATTATTCCATTTTAATCCGCCCCACAGCTAGTAGTGAAAGGCAAGTCAAATATACTTTAAATTCACTTACAGCTTCTCAGTAAAATAATACACCCCATCATTTAACATGTTTTAAAGTTAAACACATTGGTGTCCTAAAGCAAAGGCACGCGTCTATTGCCTTTAAAATGAAACTGGTTTGATTCTGTAATTTCTTCAAATAGCCTATGACCACTTGTTTTTTTTTTTTTTTTTCAGCATCATTAATGCGGCCAATTTGTTCCATATGAACATAAACTCTTTGGATGGTTTGTGTACAAACACATCTTTTTCTTTTTTTTTTTTTATCCTTTCAACAACGTTTTTAAATGTATTGCCTGAACTTTTCTCTTTGACAGATCGACTTTTCAATGATTTTACCCGCGTGTTTACAATCCCACGGATTGCATGTTTTTTTCATGTTTCAGGAACCGGTAGCGTGTAAATTTTCATACCTTGAACACAAAACTTTGCTTTTGGGATCCAGATGAAGCTTCATGCCAACCAAGTAGTTTTACACATTCTGACTAACTGTAGGTATCATGTAATTTTAAATGGTTTACTAAAAGATTAAAAGCACCAGAATCTGGGATTTTCAACATGAAAGAGATGTACAAGCTAAGGATGTTTCAACTATTATCATCATTTCCTTTTGACCCTAATACACTGGTAATGAATTCTCTGGCAAGTGACACAGTATATAGTTCTCATACTATCTGTAAATAGTTGTGCTAAAACATTTGTGAGTATTTTTGCATGCCAACATATTTTTTCATCTAAAAATCACAATATTTTTTGACAGACATTTTTCATATACCCCAATAGATTTAGTCATATTATCACGATTACGGATGGCCGTTCACAGTTTTGTTTGTTGGACTGTCTATGTTTTTAGGTGAAGACTCTTAGTAGAAGAAATTTAGTAACAATCTTTCTCTTTGAGATATTTCTTTTATTGCAACTTCACGAAGTGCGATCACATGAAGCATCAACATGAAAATAAAATGTTGCTGTTTTACCCTTAAAACTATTACAACTGAAACAAATCAAACTATTGCACTGAAAGCTGCACATTCATTTAAGTTTGAGCATGTTAAAGTTTCCAGACTCTTGTAAAGAGTATAGATAAATTTCATCTATAACCTTTTGTACATTCAAGAGACCAAATCACATAGAAAGAGTACAGCAAGAAAATAAATGTTCATAATGCATATAGAATTCAGAAATCTGTTTCGTAAACAATTGTGAAAGGTTTTAAATGTGGATTTGTAAATTATATTTGTATTACTCCACTCCAGAAAATTATTAAACATTTGACTGAACTTTTTATTATTTTGACAAACCTCCATTTCAAATGATTTCCCCTGAGGTGTTTGTCCACAGAATCTTTTTTCAACACAACGACATTAAACATTAACATAACATTCTTTAATGTTTAATGTCGTGTTGAAAAAAGATTCTGTGGACAAACACCTCAGGGAAAATCATTTGAAATGGACGTTTGTCGAAATAATAAAAAGTTCAGTCAAATGTTTAATAATTTTCTGGAGTGGAGTAATACAAATATAATTTACAAATCCACATTTAAAACCTTTCACAATTGTTTACGAAACAGATTTCTGAATTCTATATGCATTATGAACATTTATTTTCTTGCTGTACTCTCTTTCTATGTGATTTGGTCTCTTGAATGTACAAAAGGTTATAGATTAATTTATCTATACTCTTTACAAGAGTGTGGAAATTTTAACATGCTCAAACTTAAATGAATGTGCGGCTTTCAGTGCAATAGTTTGATATGTTACATTTGTAATAGTTTTAAGGGTAAAACAGCAACATTTTATTTTCGTGTTGATGCTTCATGTGATCGCATTTCTGAAGTTGTAATAAAAGAAATATCTCAAAGAGAAAGATTGTTACTAAATTTCTTCTACTAAGAGTCTTCACCTAAAAACATAGACAGTCCAACAAACAAAACTGTGAACGGCCATCCGTAATCGTGATAATATGACTAAATCTACTGGGGTATATGAAAAATGTCTGTCAAAAAATATTGTGATTTTTAGATGAAAAAATATGTTGGCATGCAAAAATACTCACAAATGTTTTAGCACAGCTATTTACAGATAGTATGAGAACTATATACTGTGTCACTTGCCAGAGAATTCATTACCAGTGTATTAGGGTCAAAAGGAAATGATGATAATAGTTGAAACATCCTTAGCTTGTACATCTCTTTCATGTTGAAAATCCCAGATTCTGGTGCTTTTAATCTTTTAGTAAATCATTTAAAATGACATGATACCTACAGATAGTCAGAATGTATAAAACTTCTTGGTTGGCATGAAGCTTCATCTGGATAACCAGAAGCAAAGTTTTGTGTTCAAGGTATGAAAATTTACACAGGTAAAGGTTTCATGAACATTAGAAAACAACATGTAATCCTTGTGATTGTTAAACGCCTCGGGTAAATTATTTGAAAAGTAGATCTGTCAAATGAGAAAAGTTCAGCCATAAATTTAAAACGTTTTCTGAAGTAAAAAAAAAAAAAAAAGAAAAAGATGCGTTTGTCACAAACACATCCAAAGAGTTTTCTTTTCATATGAGAAAAACATTTGGCCGCATTAATGATATGAAAAAAAAAACAATGCTGGTCATCAGTCTATTTGAAAGAAATTACAGAATAAAACCAGTTTCATTTAAAGGCAATAGACCGCGTGCCTTGCTTTAGTGACACAATGTGTTTAACATTTTAAACATGTTTAAAATTGTGGGTGTAATTATTTTACTGAGAAGCTTTAAGTGATAAAGTATATTTGTACTTTGCATTTCACATACTATCTGTGGGCTGGATTAAAATGAATACATTTCTTAAATAACAACAAAAATTCAACAATGTATACAATTTTGCCTGTAATGTTGTTTTATGAATTTCAGAAACTGCCAAAAGTTTCCTATGAGGTAGGTTTAGGTACAGCATTGGGGGGGTATGGTGATAGAAATGTGTACAGTATAAAAATATAATTGTCTTTGCGAATGCTCTGATTTTTTTTTTCTTTCCCATTAACATTTAGCCCGTATATCAGGTAGACATGTGTTTGGATGCCTTTCAACCTAAAACAAAGCACAACCCCCAAACATGACAGTTTTTTCTTCCACCACTGAAAGGTAGCGGGCCCCTTCCTGCTCAGAAGGTAAGAGACATTAACATATAGCCTATAGATCAGTACATAGTGAGGTGTTGACATAAACACTGTTGTACAGACCCAAAAGTCAGGAAGGAGACATTTGAAGAAAGGATGACTTTAGACTATTTAGGACATTCATGTGAAAAGTTACATCCTAACTAACTTTTCAATACATGTTTGATACTACCAATCAGGGTAACACATTGCAAACCAAATACAAAACAACACGGTCCACAGACAGGAACTGAGCATGCATGTCTGGGAACAACTTAATTCACAGATAGGCACCTGGACTGCATGGATCTCACTTTATATCATGTAAGTTATCTTAGAACTTTCTTGTTTTATTTCTTAAACTTATGTGTTGCTTCTTCATTTGCATTCATGAGTGGAAAATGTACTGCAGCTCTTAGGGTCTAAAAGAACATGTCCAGGCATAACACTTTTTCAGTAGCATGGATGGATAGATAGTTGCTGAATTGGATAATTGTTTGCCATTTTGATCTGATGAGCCACCTGAGCAACCATTGATGACAATAACGACAAATGTTTGGAAGAGTCTTTCACCCCAAAACATAAGAGTGTGATTACTCTCATCTCATTCATTCTTGTTCTTATTCAAAGGTGTGAAACAACTAGACCGCTTGAAGGACCAACCCCAATCTGAGATCGCTGTAACACTTCATAACACATGGTAAAACAAAATGCTTGAATCACATCAAGAAACAGGAACGGGAGGTCAGAGGTGTCAGATCGACACAGGTGGTCAGAGGTTTCAATTCTGTGGGTCATAAACAGCAGGAAACAGGAACAGGAACATGACATCAAAGGATCAATTTGACACCTGGGGTCATAAATTAATCACTTTTGACAGGTAGTCCCCCATATTTTCTTCTTCTGTAGAACTTAAAAGAAGATGTTTTGAAGAATGTTGGTAATCAAACAAGTTCTGGTCCCCATTTATTCTGTAATATTTTCAAACTATGGAAGTCAACATCTACCAGCAACTGTTTGATTACCAACTATCTTCAAAATATCTTCTTTTTGTGTTCAAAACTTTGTAACAATATGAAGGTAAGTTTTTGGGTGAACTGTCACTTTAAGGGGGCGTCTTCACTCATCTTAACCTGGAACATTAACATTTCTGCCCAAACAAGTACAAGTTAGAGGTAATTGCATAACTCCTTATGACGGTGCAGGCATATTGTGTAATCACACTACATTTGTCTTGGACACACATTGTGTAGCAAAGCATTACTGTTTCTGAAACAGTTCTGTCTTACCAAAGCCACTATCAACCTTTATTATTATTATGGTTAATTGATCCAGTATTTTGCACTATTTTCATGTTGTAGAGACAAAACCCAGGAAATTTTATAATAAGGATAATAATAATAAGTATTAGAGTTGTGATAAAAGGAGCCTTTAGCATATACATGGTGATATAAAATTTATATTAAACAGGGGTCACTTTTATTTCTTATTTCACTTTTCTTGTCAATTTAATTGATTGTTTTTTTGAAAAAGTACATTTCATTTGTTCCTTTCAGACCTGATGGAAGTGGAAGAGGAAACCGAAGAACAGAGTGAACTTGAAGAAGAAAGTGAAGAACTGCATGAAAAATCTTCTAAAAAGAATAAAAAGAATGTGTCCCAAAAAAGAACTCAGAGAACTGGAGCTAGAAAGTCGTGCACCTGCGGTCAGTGTGGAAGGAGTTTCACGTGTAAGGGAAGCCTGAAGGATCACATGAGAATTCACACTGGAGAGAGACCTTTCACATGCAAGTACTGTGGAAATGGGTTTAAACAAAGAGCAAGCCTTACAGAACACATAAGAATCCACACTGGAGAGAAGCCGGTTCAAGTGCAATCAGTGTGAGAGGAGTTTTCGACAAAAAGGAAGCCTTAGAGGGCACATGAGAGTTCACAGTGAAGAGAAGCCTTTTACATGCCAGCAGTGCGGGAAAACTTTTGCACAAAATGGAAACTTTCAGACTCACTTAAAAACTCACTCTAATCAGAAGGCATTCATCTGTCCTCAGTGTGGGAAAGGTTTTAATTTGCTAGGAAGCCTGAAAAAGCATGAGCTCGTTCACAGTGAAGTGAAGCCGTATCACTGCGCTCCATGTGGGAGAAGTTTCAGCCAAATGACCGAACTTAAAAGACATTTAAAGTCCTTCATGCATAATAAATACCTGCCGCTAGAGAAATTCATGCTCCAGAGTGGCTCCTCAGCTCATGGTTTGCCCTCAGGAGTGAATATGTCCTTCACTAAAACACACTTCCTGCAGTGAAATCCCTGCTGTTTTTATGAAGGCAGTAAAAGGGAGATCAATGTATTAAACGAATAATTAAAACATGTTTGTTACTGTAAACAGATGCTTTAAAATTCAGGAGGTAACCACTTTTAAATGAATAAAATTACTTGTGTATGGTACCATTCAAAAACAAGGTCTGTCTCTTATTTCTACACCTTAAAGGTATCATATCGATCCCAAGTGCAGTATGGAGTACCACAAGGCTCAGTACTAGGACCGTTTCTTTTCACCCAGTGCATGTTACCCTTGGGAGATATCATCAGGTTAGCTTTCACTCTTGTGCTGATACTCAGCTCTATATTTTCTTCACAGCCTGATGAAACATACCAATTTGCAAAACTAACAGACTGCATAGTTGACATATAAAAAATCTAATGACTAGTAATTCCTACAACTAAATCCTGAAAAAAAAACAGGTTTAAAAAAACAAATATCCGCACATAATAACCTAGAATACTGTTTAATATGGTCAAATCTTAAATTTTGAAAACCACAAAATTATAGTATTCGTAAAACCACATTTTTCTGTCTTATAAATATATATAAATTAGACCTATGCTCTTAATGTCAAATGCAGAAATGTTAATTCATCTGTGTATATATTGTAACAGTTGAATGTTACTTAGGGTGTAATTCTACTACCCATCATTAGGGGACACTATGGTTCTCTTATGCTAAATTTAAATACAGTTAGGTGGTAGAAGAAGAGAGAGCTGTTTGGTAAGTGGAAATCATGGCTTCCCTCTTGTAGCCTTACCTTCACTGAGATGTCCTGATTGGGAAACATGTTGTTCTATGCTCTATCAAAGTAAGGTCCTTTTTTATGCATATTCACAGTGTGGCTGTATAAATTGCATTTCATGGTTTTGAGGTTTATTCTAATGTTTGTTAATATGTTGTTTGTAGAAGGACTCATTTGACCTAGCCTCCTTAGATGTATCAATGGTGCATTTACGACGGCATGGTACATCTTGAAAATATAAAGGACTAATTTCCCTGCATTGCATCTCCTTACTTTGGGTCATCGAAACTGGATATTAATTACAAAGAAAATAACTATTTACATCTGCCTTTTCTACAAGGTTTCTTCTTTTGCTTTTGGATTGGGATATATAAGTATAACCATCTTCATTACATGAACATTTTGTGCTCGTATTGTAACCTCATTTTGTATATAGACATATTTTTGTATTGGTTCTCTTGGGTCTTTTTGTACGATTGGTTTATGGTATGTTATTTTTGCTTTGGGGTTTATTATTGTGAATTTTATTGTTGTTTTTCTTTTTCATAATATATCTCTGCTAAGAAAATCAGTTGTCTGTTCTATGGTTCAACCTCAACCAGTTTAAGTATTGTGAGAAGTTAGTAGGTAGATCCCTCCCAAAGAAAAAAATACTTTCAGATTTATAACTATTACTCATAGAAGTACGAGTTTGTTATTATATCTATGATTTTAACCATCATAGTATCATGGAGCCACATGAAAATAAGTCTCTTATTAATTAACTATTAGTTTGGGGAAAATAATAAAATTTGTTGTTTTGGCAGTAACAGCAATTAATTATATGTAAGTAGGTATGTTTATAGGAGTTTTGCAAAAATGTAGTTAAAGAAATGTTATTAGGACCATATTAGCCCGGTTCTGTCAACACTGCACTGGCTCCCTATTAAACATCCTATAGATTTTAAAATCCTGCTAATTACTTATAAAGCCCTGAATGGTTTAGCACCTCAGTACTTGAACGAGCTCTTATTGCATTATAGTCCTCCACGTCCGCTGCGCTCTCAAAACTCTGGCAATTTGATAATACCTAGAATATCAAAATCAACTGCGGGCGGCAGATCCTTTTCCTATTTAGCGCCCAAACTCTGGAATAACCTACCTAACATTGTTCGGGAGGCAGACACACTCTGTCAGTTCAAATCTAGATTAAATACCCATCTCTTTAACCTGGCTTACACATAACACACTAACACATTTCTAACATTCAAATCCGTTAAAGGGTTGTTAGGCTGCATTACAGTTTTTTTCAGTTACTAAACAGCATTGTTCAATACTGAAGCCACATTTTCAAAACTGTTCATACAGTCTGCATTACCAACATGAATCTTGGCCAAACAGTTGATCTCACCTCCAAAACTCACTCAACAAAACAACAAAGCACTTCATATATGTCTCAAAATATGCTTGTTTCACCATAACATTGGCAACAATTCTCATTCAGAAAAAGAAAACATTAATTTCATTCATAACACACTGATCTAAAAAACACTAACAGTGACTATGTACTTTGAAGTTTGAATGAATTGTCAATTAGTATTTCATTATAGGATAAGAATAACATTTTCCTTTTACTGACTGTATTGCAGCACAAAGAATAAATAAGATAAGCAGCATTTCCCCCCTAGTTCTTTACATACCAAAAACAAAAACCCATCAACATTTACAAAACTTACTAAAAAAAAAAAAGGACAAAACCGCCACCAACAGCATGTCTAGTATAATGAGTTATGTGCAGTTTTGGAGTCCCAGCTGCTCCAGGAGTCTTTCTGTGTGGAGTTTGCATGTTCTCTCCATTTTGATGTCGATTTCCTCTGGGTTTATCCCACAATCCAGAGACCTACAGGACAGGTGAACTGGAGACTGTAAGGGAGAGTGAATATGAGTTTGTATGACGGACTGGCCATCTGTCCATGGTGTTTTTCACGTCCCAAAACCATTCAAGCTGGCGGTTATTAAGTCTCTTATTAAGAAACCACAACTAGATCCTAGTGAACTGGCAAATTACAGACCCATCTCAAATCTTCCAATTATGTCTAAAATTTTAGAAAAAGTTGTCTGCTCAATTGTGCTCCTTCCTGCAAAAAAAATTTCTCTATGAAGAATTTCAGGTTTCAGGCCCCATCATAGCACAGAAACTGCACTTGTTAAAATTACAAATGACTTGCTTCTTGCGTCAGACCAAGGCTGTGTCTCATTGCTAGTTTTACTTGATCTTAGTGCTGCGTTCAACACTATAGATCATGACATACTCATAGATCGATTACAAAACTATACCGGTATTCAAGGGCAGGCTTTAAGATGGTTTAGATCCTACCTGTCCGATCGCTACCACCTTGTTCATTTAAATGGGGAGTCATCTCAATTATTACCAGTAAAGTATGGAGTGCCACAAGCTTCTGTCCTAGGTCTTCTGCTATTTTCGATATACATGTTGCCCCTTGGTAATATTATTAGGAAATACGGGATTAGTTTCCACTGTTATGCCGATGATACTCAACTATATATCTCAACAAGACCAGATGAAACTTCTAAATTATAACAGAGTGTGTTAAAAATGTAAAATATTGGATGACCAATACTTTTCTCCTATTAAATTCGGATAAGACAGCGACGATATTACTTACTGGACCAAAAAACAGTACACAGAATCTCGCAGATTACAATTTGCATAGACAGATGTACTGTTACTTCCTCTAACAGTCAAAAATCTGGGTGTTATATTAGATAGCCACTTGTCTTTTGAAAATCATATTTCCCAAAAACAGCATTCTTCCATCTTAGAAAAATCGCCAAGCTACGAAACATGTTATCTGTTTCTGATGCAGAAAAGCTAGTTCATGCAATCATGATCTCTAGACTGGACTATTGTAATGCACTGCTGGGTGGTTGTCCTGCATCTTTAATAAACAATTTACAGGTAGTCCAAAATGCAGCGGCTCGAGTCCTTACAAGGTCCAGAAAATATGATCATATTACCCCAATTTTACAGTCTCTTCACTGGCTACCTATTAAGTTCCGTATTAGTTACAAAATAGTATTACTTGCCTATAAGGCCCTTAATGGGTAGCTCCTGCGTACCTAACTATCCCTCTACCACGCTACAATCCATCACGCTCCCTAAGGTCCAAAATTCCGGACTTTTGGTAGTACCTAGGATATCAAAATCCACTAAAGGAGGTAGAGCTTTTTCACATTTGGCGCCCAAACTCTGGAATAGCCTTCCTGATAACGTTCGGGGTTCAGGCACACTCTCTGTTTAAATCTAGATTACATCTCTTTGGCTAAACATTCAAATAATGCATCTCATAATCTCTTACTGCAGTTATATCTGATCAAATGCACATTATTATTCTTTAGTTTGGGTTAAACAAATAATTTTGCTTGGTTGGAACAGCAGCTAATCTAATTATGTCTCTATTTGTTTCTCTGTTTGGGGGGGGGGCCACGGAACTGACCTCCCGTGGTAACTAGGTTTTACACAAGCTTCAGTCTGGATCCAGAGGATCTGAGAAGAGATGATGCCAACCCTCATAGGACCTCAGATGATGCCAACCATGAAAAAACATACAGAACTACCAAATTCTGCTATAAGTTTGATCGCAACATATAAACATTGCTGCTGATAGTGTTCACTGCGCTTTGATTTACGTCTTTTACTTGATTGTCCTTAATTGATTTTTTCATACATTTTTCGTACATTTCCTGCCATAGGTACATAACGACAGTCACCACTGTAACTACCACTAAATCTTAGTTTACTGTTTAAACTTGGTTGCTGTACATGTTGGCTTGTCCACGCTTTGTATCGTGAAAGCGGTTACAATAAACTGACTGAATTGAAATAGACTTTCCTGCCTATACCCAGAAGGCTCACGCCTCTCTGACCCTGCATAGACATGCGCTTTGGAATAAATGAATTGATGATGATGGAGGGACTACTGGGAGTGCTAGTCCTCCCCCGCTGACAACTTCCCCCCACCAATGGATGGTCTTCCTTTTTTCCAAACAACCCTTTGATGCATCCCATCCATTTTCGTTTTACAGTTTTTTCTCATTGCTTAAACATAATTGTCAAGCAGCATCACATTTCCAAACTGTTACAACAGAAACCCGAAGCTCAATGGCCAAAATGTATAAAGTGTAAACTATTCATCACTTAAATGTGTTACACATCATTTGTAGATTTTTCTTACCAGTTACAAATGATCTGTAGGTGTATACAAGGCATTTACAAAGCTTTCTGCATCCCCTAATCTAAAGTCTAAACTACTCATCAGTTGTAAATGTTTTACAAACCTTCCGGTTACAGGTTGTGTGTGTGTATAAATATATAGTATATATATAGAGTATGATATCTTATATAACCTGTGAAACCTCTGATGAGAGAGTGTGTGTGTGTGTGTGGTTGCGTGTGTGTGCAGAGAGAAGAGAGAGTGGATGTGTGTATGTTTGTGTGTGCCTGTGTTTTGGTGTGCCCGTGTGTTTGGGTGTGCGTGTGTAACTGTGTGTGTGTGTGTGTGTGTGTGTGCGCGTGTGTGTGTGTGTGTGCGTGTGTACTGTGTGTGTGTGTGTGTGTGTTTGTGTGTGTGTGTTTGTGTTTGTGTTTTTGTGTGTGTGTGCGTGTGTGTGTGTGGCCGTGTGGGACTGATGTGGTGTGGGTGTTTGTGTGTGCGCGTGTGTTTGTGTGTGTGTGTGTGTGGGTGTGTGACTGTGTGTGTGTGGGGTGTTGCGGAATGTTTGTGTGCATTATGTTTCATGTAATTTTGTGATTTTGGTGTGCATGTTTTTTTTGACACACTGAACTTAGCTGAACTTACGTCTGAGGTCAAAAGCAGCAGGTGTCCTGCTTAAATTCTCCAGGTGAGTGTCATAAAAAGGGGGGTGGGGCATCCTTTGATCACTGAACTTTTTGCCTGACATTCTACCAAAGTTCCAAATGCCAGACCCTCACAAGCTCATCAGATTACAGCAATAAAACAACCCTGAAATCCTCCTGAGATGTTATTTTACAGCTTTCACTGATCTGATATCGTCTCGTCACTGATTCTGTATCACAGTCAGCAGCCCCTCTCTCGTTTCATCGTGCACTGAGGTGAAAGATCTGCTTTCCGTATGATGTTGTAAAAGTGTCGATGTTTAACTACGTACACACGCACATTATATTTGATATAACACTCTGAAAGCTTTAAGATTGCCAAAAATCAACAAGTGAATAAAGGAATAACTGAATTAAGTGTGAATAACTAAACAAAATAAACTAAAATAATTAATAATTTTCCTGTGACAGAATTGATTGTTTAGAAGAAAACTTATATAAATATGTTATGACAGTCTCATCTTTAAAGTGAGAAACTCTGCTCTAATGTTTAAAAAGGTAAGGATGTTTTATCAATAAAGAAATGCCCTTTAATTATTAAAAACTACTCTTTTTATTATTTTTTAAAAATATTTTTAAAATCTACAGTTGCGCTGGTTTAACTCCACAGCCCTAGTTTGTTACCGATCAGTGAGGAGATATTTCACAGAACAGCCTCAGATGCACTGATCTTTTTCTTTGCTTTTCTTTTTTAACTTGTATCAGTAGCAAACTCTATATCTTTTTTGAAAATTGTAATGTTACAAGATTCTGACTACTGCTGATGCTATTGTTTAGCCTGTGTCTGGTAGGATACGTTGCTGTAGACTGTTCACCTTTTTAAAAAATTGTTTAACAATACGCGAATGCCCGTCTCAATTTCTGGAAAGCACAGTCACTACATTGTGTCTATTGCATGCCTGCCAGAGTCTTTTTCTTTAAATGTAGGCCAATCTGAAAAACTTTTTAAAAAAACACTTCCCTTGATCATGCCGTTTACAAACCAATGCATCGTTTCACATTTGAATGTTTTAAAGCAGATTGTTTTTGAACAGTTTCAATGTCCCACACAGAAACACATTGCCAAACAACAAGAGGGTTGTGAATTCCATCATCTGGAGCAGGGGATGAACAGCTGTTCAGTCGGGGTGTTGTAGATGAACATGTGTTCAGTTGTGTGGGGTATGGAATTTTAATGAGGGTCATCAGTCACATTTTGACAGCCAGTACACTCTAAACTCTCTGACGGCATATTAGAGCAGTTTACACACACTCCCAGACTATGGGCTATGACTCCAGTGTGTGTGATTGTGTGAGTGTGTGTGTGTGTGTGTGTGGGTGAGTGTGAGTGTGTGTGTGAGTGTGAGTGTGTGTGTGTGTGTGAGTGTGTGTGTGTGTGTGAGTGAGTGTGTGAGTGAGTGTGTTGGTGTGGGTGTGTGTGTGTGTGTGTGTGTGTGTGTGTGTTTTTTTTGTGTTTGTGTGTGTGTGTGTGTGGTGGTGTGGGTGTGTGTGGGTGTGGAGTGTGGGTGTGAGGGTTGAGTGTGAGGGTGTGTGAGGGTGTGGGGTGTGTGTGTGTGGGGGTGGGTGTGTGGGGGGTGTGTGTGTGGGTTTGTGGGTGTGTGTGTGTGTGAGTGAGAGACAGTGTGTGTGTGTGTGTGTGAGTGTGTGTGTGTGTGTGTGTGTGTGGGTGGTGTGTGTGTGTGTGTGTGTGTGAGTGAGTGTGAGGGTGTGTGTGTGTGTGTTTGTGTGTTTTTTTGTGTGTGTGTGTTTTTGTGTGTGTTGTGTGTGTGTGTGTGGGTGGGGTGTGGGTGGGGGGATGTGTGTGGGTGTGAGTGAGTGGGTGTGGGGTGTGGTGTGTGTGTGTGTGTGTGGTGTGGTGTTGTGGGGGGGGGGGTGGTGGGGGTGGGGGGGTGGGGGGGGGTGTGTGTGTGTGGGGGGGGTGGGAGGGGGGGTGTGAGTGTGGGGGTGGGTGAGGGTTGGTGGGTGGGTGTGGGGTGTGTGTGGTGTGTGTTGTGGTGTGGTGGTGTGTTTGTGGTGGGAGTGAGTGATGAGTGAGTGTGCGCACACCCTTCTCTGCGCACGTAACTAGCGACTTACATCCAGCGGAACAAAAAGGTGAGCAGGAACAAACTCGCATATCTGTGGCAGCATAGAAGATCTAAAGCGATCCAAGTCATCTTAAACAACAGCGAATATCCCGACCCTCCTCCCTGTCCTAGTGACATCGCAGCTATACAAACTTATTACGATAATAAATGCCTAAATCAGAGGCGTAATGAGGATCGTTCTTTCCCACCCTGGTATCTGAACGTGCTGCCGCCGAAGCCAACTATTTTCCCTGAAACAACGCATTTCACATATAAGGAGGTAGAGACCGTGTTAAATAATCTCCCTAATAACAAAGCAAGTGGTAAAGATGGCGTGACATATGAGACCTTTAAAACCATGCAGTCATGTCAGATTTTAACAACTGTCTTCAATGTCTGTTTGGAAAATAAGAAAGTACCAGATTCATGGAAAGGAGCACTAATTCATCGTATTCCAAAAAAAGACAACGTCCCTGATGATCCATCGACATGGAGGGATATATCCCTCCTTCCTACCATCTATAAGGTGTTCATGAAATGCATACTGGCCAGAGTTCTTCCTTGGCTGATGGAGGCTGATATCTTATTCTCCAAGCAAAAGGCATACATCAATAAGCAAGGTATGAATGAACATGTATTTTGCCTTAAAACAGGGATAGATGACTTTAAGCATGGGTCATGTAAACTGTACTCAGTCTTCTTAGACTTCAGAGATGCATTTGGAACTCTATCTCATGACGTCATGTTCAGGTCACTGGAGGAAATACAGCTACCTCAACTGTTCATCGACATAGTGAAGGATGTTTATAGAGGCTCCTTTATCAAAGTAATCTGTGGAGAACAGCTCACTCACTCAACACCACTTCAGATAGGCATTAAAACTGGCTGCCCTTGGAGTGCAATTAATTTTATAATTGCCATCAACCAATGGTTAAAGTGGCTGTGTCAGTGTGCCCCCTCTGGTGTGATATCTTCTATCCCAGTACAGGGCTATGCAGATGATGTCCAGATTGCCTCCAGAGAAGAGAGCGTAATTAAAAACATGCTAGCCAGAACAGATGTTTTTCTGAAATGGTCGGGTCTGGAGATTAAGGACACAAAATGTGCAGTTCTGTATGAGAGGAGGAGTGGAGGGAACAGGTGGTACCGCTCAAAATCTGATAAATGTCCAGTGTTTACACTAGCAACAAAACCCATACGTGTATATTCTCTTCATGAGGCATACACTTATCTTGGACATAAAATTAATATTGCAGGAGAATGGAAAGAGCAAGTAGACATCATCCTGTCGGAGTTCACATGCAGGCTGGACCTGATTGATAAATGTCCACTGACTTTGAAGCTGGAGGCTATTAGACTGGTGGCACTGTCTAAAGCACAAGATCTGTTCTCCAACATTCATATCCAGCAGAAAGTGCTAAGCGAAATGAATAACAAAACAGTGAGCTTAGTGCGAAAGTGGTTTGATCTAAATGCACATAGCACTCGTGACATTATTTTTCATCCCCAATGGGAAGGAGGACTGGGGGCACCAAACATGATATGGGTTTATACCAGCATGCGGATTTCCCATCTTCTGAACATGCTGAATAATGATTACAAAGATGTTAGGGATCTGGCTCGATCCTCCCTGTTCCTGGACCTAAGGAGACGCAAGGTGCCGTTAGCCAGGGAGTTAGAGCCCCACTTCCTTGGCTTCAAAAGAAAACCCAGTGGGAAACTGGACACTCACTCTGCTGGTTTTGGTGTCTGGTCAGACTGGCCGGACCTGAATGATCTCTGTGTAAGAACTGGAGTATCACTGGAGTGGGCCCGGTCTGACTCTGAGAGTGTGAGGGTCTCCGAGGATATCATCACTGACCCTCAGACTTATGTCAGAGCAACAGCCACATTCGGTGGATATAGCCACCCGCTAACATCCGCAGGTGCCCGGCGAACTCTCATGGTCTTTTTTTTTCTACATCAGTATAATCAAAAACAACACTGGACTGGACTGAACCTTCAGGGAAAACTTGCATGTCTTCCCTCTGCTGATCACTCTGTTTCTCACTGATTTCTCAAGAACACTGCACTCAGTGAGGACATTGCCATTTTCACAGTAAAGGCCAGATTACAAGTTCTTCCTACTAGACTCAACCTCTCTATCTGGTTTCCTCCAGCTCAGGCTCCTCACTGTCTGCATCACACTACAGAACAGATCACTGAAACACTGCCACATATCCTGAACGGCTGCCGTGCTTACAAGGGAATGTACACAGCACGCCACGACAGAATAGTGGACCTGATAGTGAAAGACATATCAAACCATTTATCACCTTTAGTAAGAATATACAAACATTCTTGTGTAAAATCATCTGTTTCAGTATCTTAGCAGTAATTCTGAAATCTTTTTATGCCTGTCTGCTAATACACCAGATGTTGTCGTGAGTAATTAGAGAGGTGTTTGTTTTGGAGGTTGCGTGCACCTTTGACTCTAGTATGGAGGAAGCTTTCATGACTAAAGTTATTAAATATCAATCACTCCTAAATACCATTTCAGAGATAGGTTATAGAGGCCAATTACTTGTTTTTATATTCGGTAGTTTAGGACACACACACAGGACACGGGTTGTAAAGGTTTCACAATTGGTATCCTAAAAAGAGGGCTAACGTGTGTGTGTGTGTGGTGTGTGTGTGGTTTGGTGGTGTGTGTGTGGTTGATGGGGTGTGTGGTGTGGTGTGGGTGTGTGGGTGGGGTGTGTGAGTGGTGTGAGTGTGTGTGTGTTTGTGTGTTGGTTTGTGTGTGTGTGTGGGTGTGTGTGGTTTGTGTGTGTGAGGTGTGAGTGAGTGGGTGAGGGTGTGGGTGTGTGTGTGTGAGTGTTGGGTGTGTGTGTGTGGTGGGTTGTGGTGTTGGTGTGTGGGTGGGTAGTGTGTGTTGTGGTGAGGTGTGATGTGTGGGTGTGTGTGAGGTGTGGTGTGTGGGTGTGTGTTGTGTTGTTGAGGTGGTGGTATGGTGGTGTGTGTGTGTGTGTGGGTGTGTGTGTGTGTTTGTGTGTGGTGGTGTGGGTTGTGGGTTGTTGGTAGGGTGGGAGTGAGGGTGATAGTGGGTGGGTGAGGGTGTGAGTTTGTTGTGTGTGTGGTGTGTGGGTTGTGTGGGGGGGTGGGTGGTGTGTGTGGTGTGTGAGGGTGTGAGTGGTGTGTGTGTGGGTGTGGGTGTGTGGTGTGTGTGTGTGTGTTTTGTTTTTGTGTGTTTGTTTGTGTGTGTGTGTGGTGGTGTGTGTGGGTGTGTGTGTGTGTGTGTGTTACAGCAGGATAACAAGATGTCTCGACTGGAGGGCCTGGAACTCATTTTAGGAGCGATCATCAATCACATTAACACACATGCTGCTCATTTTCTCTCACACATGCATTAAAACGAATAATTGAGTCTAGGAAGTTTTAGCATATATTGTATTATTCTCAAATATAATTGTTTGACTAATTATATTTTAACAGTATTTTACAAAGACGTATGTTAGAGCAAGTATCATGACAAAATCAAGAGCATTGGTTTGATCTCTTATGGGTTTGTCTTTAGTTTTACATATCATAGCTTCAAACTGTTTCACCGAACATGAAAAGAACAAACCAGCTGATCATTCGTTTGTTAGCAAACTCAGGATCAATTCCAGATCTGCTTCATTGTCTACAGACTCAAAGAAGTGAACTGAAATACATACTGCATTAATCACTATAGACGTATATATATATATATATACATATGATAGTAACTAGCATTAGCCAAACAAACACATACAAACTTGAAATTGTGCATGAAATGTATTTAGGTTCATGTGCTGTTCTACTATTGATCATATTTACACGTTTCTGTATCCAGTCAGACTGAGCCCAGTGCATTATGGGTGTTGAAGTTTTCTCTGTTTACTTGAGCTATGTAGCACTGATTTAAAACAAACTGTTTGAATAAAAGCTTTACTAAAGCCCATCTTGCCAGCAGTAATTTCCCCATTAAAATGATTTAGTCATGGTACTATACAGTATTTAGGTAACCTTTCAGACCACAGTTACTGTTATTACACAATATTACAGTAATGACTGCCAATAGAGGGAAAAAAGAGAAGACACTCAGCCTTCAATAATACACACAGTCGTGATATAAGAAAAACTAGATGAACTTGCATAAGCAGTCAATGCTGCCCAATACATTTGAACAAACTCACTATCACCTGCTTTCCCAGCTGCGTGTATTTCATTTCCTTCATGCTTTCAACAGAATAAACTGAATTACTTTCACAATTAACTTGATTCTACTGTAAGTGATCATTTATATCATTCACAAAAAATCAATTATGCATGTAGTTTTATGTATAATAGAGCAGATAAGTGAAGCGAGTGTAAACAGACTGGGAGTGAATCTGCGGACCCACTTTATATTAAGTGGCCTTAACAACTATGTTCTTACATTTAAATGAATAATTTGGTACAATGCACTTATTGTGCACATACATGTTTTTACATTGTACTTATATTTTAAAAATACCTGCATGTAATTACATCTGTAATACATTTCTGTAATTACATTTATAATTACACAGTTGACCCATCCCTTAAACCTACCCAGACCACCAAACCTGTCCCTAACCTGACCCATATCCACCTCAATAGCAGCAGAAGTGTTTTGCAATACAATGTGAACACAGTAAGTACATTGCACTTACTTTTTGATGTAAGCACATAGTAGTTAAGGCCACTTAATCTAAAGTGTGAGTGAACTGCTGCTGATGTCTGTGTGAACGATGTGCTGATATCTGAGAGGTGTTAAACCTAACGACACACCGTCAGACACGACGACTCCTTCATTCACCACATCACAGCAGACCTCCAGCACTTCAACAGACTACATGTGATCTTACACGTGTTATAAACACAAGCCTAGCTGTTAAATATATACAGTACACTCAATACAACCTTTAGACAAACTTAAGATTTATGTATTTGAATTGCATATAATAATGTGATGCATATTTGTCAGTCCTACTGCCTGCAAAAAAATCACGGCAAGCTTTATTATTAACTATTTGCAACTATTTGATTTTACTTAAATACTCATATTTTCAGAATGCATTCAGGCTACTCAAATAGCATAAAATAAGCATATATTTGTTCATTGTGAAGTCAATTACATTTATTGAGTTAAAAAGTATGAATTTGGCTAGCTGTGGAGTAAGCAACATTCAGTTAGCTAAAATACATGAGATTGAAACACACAAACTGGATTTATGACAAATGATGACACATACACGCAGAGAAATAATACAGGCGGCTTTATTTTAAACACATTTTGTGTTTGGTATAAACCCTTTGTTCAAATGACTTTTTGTATTTATATGCTTCCTCTCTTATTCTACACATTTGTGCCACGGTGTTCCCCATTTGCTCCATCCTTTGAACTCTAATGGAGTGAACCCCATGCTGTAAACTCCTCAGACAGAGCGTCTGCTTCACAGAAGAGAACCCAGGAATAAGATGAGATGAAGGCAGCTCCTCACAGTAAGTGTTTCTGGATCTCTGGATTCTGGCTGATCGTACTGTGGTGGGCTGTATAGGATCTCTCGCTCCTTTAGAATACTGTAAGGAGTTAGTGTGTAGAAATGTACTGTTTTAGATACAGTTTGTTAAATGGCTCTTATTGAGTCTGAATGTAAGTGATCCACCACATCATGTCCTGCTTAGATTGTTTAGCGTTGCACAACTCCTCTTCATTGTTATCTCTTCATGTCAGAAGACCTTATCTCTGAATAATAAATTCACCAGGAGCTTCGCGATGGAGACTGGGGTCTTCAGGAAGCCCCTCCTACAGCATGCAGCCATAAATGCAGAAACCCCGGAAAGCAGAACAGCTGCAGCTCTCGTTACGCGGCTGTGGAGATGGAGTTTGTTCAAGAGGAACGAGAAGATCCAGAAACATGCGGAGCCACGGACGAAGACAGCGGCCAACAGAAAGGTTCGAGTCTTTGAGTTCAGCAGCTCATCTGTGACTGCAGCCAGACACTCACAGCATCTGAGAGTTGTTTGTTTATTCATTCATTCGTTGATTTCATGGATCATAGCTTTGTGTCGGTTCGCCGAAACACTCAGCACAAAGCACGCGATCTCTAAAGCATGTGCGTAACTTTCTTTTGCGGTTATTATATGGCAGAATATGTAGCAAATGCATTAACTGTGAGGAATCCTGATCTGTGTGGTGTGTGTGTGAGAGAGAGAGAGTAAAGAGCATCTGTCTGTGTAGCGCGGTGCAGCTTTAGTTACTCTCAAACTCACGCAGCGCTTTTACAACCAGCAGAACAGCATCAGATATCACATTTCAATCCAGGATTATTGAGGATGCTTGATAAAACAAATGTAGGCCTATGCATGCTTGTTATATTATAAAGAAATTAACTGAATAAAGATAGGGTACAAGGGGGCTAAAGGCGATGGGAGAAAACCGTGGCGCAGCACTTTCCCAAACATCGCTTTTCAAGATGCACCTGTATATTTGTCTGATCGCGCGCTGCAGCGCAAGCTGATTCTGGGCTTATTGATCTAATATTTTGTGCTTTTTAAAATGTTGTAGTAGATTTAAGTAGCAAACGAGAATCACTAAAATGAATACATATATTTTGAGACAAGGTCTTCTTAATGATTGCACATTTAAATAGGAAATATATGTTAATAGGTCAATGGTATTTGGGTACAAGGCGCCCTGCTTTGGGGCTAAGGCCGAGGACTGAACATGATTAATAATAGAAGCTGACTTGTCCTTTGTTGACATGCACGGTGAATATAATATATACATGAGTGTCCCCTAGTAAGATAGATCCACACTATGTTTTTTAGAATTGAACCATCCTATTTCAAAACATGATATTATCTATCATATATAAATATAATTTGTTGTGTACTGTCACTATATATTCATATTATTGGATCTCTTCATGCTTTTCACGATCTTTACTTATTAAATGATTTTGTTTCTTATTTTAACATATATTTCAACATGTTTAATGACTATATTTATTGAACAAAAATTAATTCTTTTATTTTCCAAAATATGCAGAAATAGTGCAAACGTTGCTAAAGTGATTGTTTTGAACAGTATACAACTTAGACATTATTTAAAAAAGCATAATTTTAGCTGACTATTGGTATCATCCTGTGTCCTTTAACTTCGGGGTGAGGTAAAAGCCACCTCATACATTAAAGATTTTTAAACCAAAAAACAACTTGAATAATTTGTTTTCACACAAAATATGTTGCTCCATTAATATTCAATACAACGTATATATTGTTTCTTCAATTATAAATGTT
Source organism: Sinocyclocheilus anophthalmus (assembly GCA_018155175.1). Classification (NCBI taxonomy): domain Eukaryota; kingdom Metazoa; phylum Chordata; class Actinopteri; order Cypriniformes; family Cyprinidae; genus Sinocyclocheilus; species Sinocyclocheilus anophthalmus. The sequence goes on from JADLZN010011119.1 coordinate 337,874, forward strand.
AGGTGCAGTGAATAGCACATTTTTTCTTAAGGTGTGCTTTTAGCCCCGTTGTACCCTATTATATAAATAAATGATATGTATTATAATATAACATAAAGCAATTATACATTATGTAAGGATATTAAAGTATTAAAGTGCACTATATAGTACAGTTAGCTAGTAATTTTACAGGGAAAATAACATGCCCTCCCCCCAAAAAATGGGTTCTTTGCAAACCATAATTTATATGACTTCAATGTTAAACCTCTCAAACAACATCTGATCAACAGCTGCAAACAAATAATTCAACTAAATTTAAAGAATATAATCAGAAACTTGACATTTTCGCCCCCATATCTCAAATTCTGGGGATATTGTGGTTAACTGTGGCGTTGTCTCTGCCCCGAGGCCTCATGATTTCTGACTGGCACACAACCAAACAGACTGAACAAGTGTAAGCATCCTTGATCAAGCTGGACAGCATCCATATTATGTTCTGCAACTACAGACATGCTTATTTATGTTCATGAATTTCCACAAACAGCAAATATTATCAGACGTTTTTACTGACAGGTGAAGACTGTAATTCTGCTGTTGTCCAGGAGAGGGAGCCACAGGATAAAGACTCCTTTAAAGGGACAGTGATCATTGTGCTTCCAAACCTGAAAGACTTTCTTCTGTGGAATATGAACACAAGACTTTATGAAGAATTTTGATAACCAAATAGTTCGTTCCCATTGACTTCCATTGTAAGGATAAATAATCCAGTGGAAGTCAATGGGAACTGAAATAACATTCTTCAAAATATCTTCATTTACACTCGACAGAAGAAAGAAAACTCATTCAGGATTGGAACGACATGCCAGCTAATGATGACAATTTTCATTTTTGGCTGAATTGTCTCTTTAAGTCTAATCTCTTTCTGTCCATTTCCATCAGTTGGAATGAATTGGATAACTGAATTATGTTATTTTTCTACCATGTAGTCTTCAGTTATGACCGTTTGTTTGTTTGTGTGTAGTATTTTACGGCATCCGTATTGGCTATGGCAATAAATAATGGTTTAAAAATTTTTTTGTAGCTAAAATATAAATGTGAAAACCTTTAAAGCATTTAAAAAATGCAGTTTCAACCAATTTTCTTTTTCTTTCAGACCTGATGGAAGAGGACGTGAAGAAAACGAGTGAAGCTGGAACAGAAAGTTGAAAACAGGTAGGAAATGGGAAGAGGAAAGGACGAATAGTAAAGTTGAAGAGGAAAGTGAAGAACTGAGTGAAGAGGAAAGTGAAGAAGAACTGAATAAAAACTCTTCTAAAAAGAAAGTGTCACAAAAAAGAAAGTCGTGCACCTGCGGTCAGTGTGGAAGGAGTTTCACGTGTAAAAGAAGCCTGATGGAACACATGAGAATCCACACCGGAGAGACGCCTTTCTCCTGCACTCACTGTGGAAAGCTGTTAAATAAACAAAAAAAGGAAAAACAAAGCCCTTACCGATCACGTAAAATCCACACCGAAGAAGCCGTTGCAGGGCACGCCACTGTGACCGGGTGAATTCCACACAAACAATCTGTCAGGCACGTGAAAATCCACACCGGAGAGAAGCCGTTCACATGCCAGCAGTGCGGGAAGGGTTTTAGAAGTAAAACAAACTACAATAATCACTTAAAAACTCACTCTGATGTGAAGCCCTTCATCTGTCTTCAGTGCGGGAAGGGTTTTAGTTTGCCATATCACCTGAAATCACACGAGATCGTTCACAGTAAAGTGAAGCCGTTTCACTGCCCTCCATGCGGGAGGAGTTTCAGCAAAATGACTGAACTTAAAAGACATTTAAAGTCCTTCATACATAATAAATACCTGCCGCTAGAGAGATTCATGCTCCAGAGTGGCTCCTCAGCTCATGGTTTGCCCTCCGGACTGAATGTGTCCTTCACTAAAACACACTTCCTGCAGTGAAGTTCTTACCATTTCTGTCATGTATTAAATAATGAAAACATGTCTGTGACTGTAAAAGGATGCTTATCTTTAACATTCAGGAGTAACACTTTTAAATGAATAAAACTACTTGTGTATGGTACCATTCAAGAACAACGTCTGGCTCTTATTTCTTCATGTATATCCTTAACAATTCAATGAATCAAAAGTGTTTGAAAGGAGAAGCATTGAGAACTGAGAATTCTTCCCTCCTAATAGTATTAAGAGCCTAAACGAGTGCTATGGTGTTTAAGTCAACTCTTACAATGTGGATGAAAACATCAGTGCGATGTTTTCCGATCAATCTCACTTCCCTGTCATTGTCTGGTGCAGTGGTTCCCATCCATGTTCCTGGAGTCCCCAGCATGTCTCCTTAATTAATCAAACACACCTGGTTCATCTCATCAGCTGAGATCTGAAATGTGTGTCGAGATGTCAGTGATGTGCTCCAGAGCCGCTGCTCTAGTAACTCTAAAGACCTTAATAAGCTTGCTCAGGTGTCTTTAGGGGCTTTCAAACTGGGTAGTAATGGGAACTCAATTATAGGAACTAGCCACCAAGTTGATACCCCGAGAAATCAATTTTCCGGGTTGCATTCACAAGTGATGTAAACCTGCTGACAGCGATGCTATTTAAGTATGGCACTCAACATCAACAGCTGGAGGACGGAGGGTGGAGAAGTGTCTGGACTTTCAACTGCCGTGCTTCTGAACTGACTGTTGCAGTCTATTGTGACAGTTTTTGTTCATTGCTGGTGGTTTCTGCTGTTATGAGGCTGATTGTATCTGTAACAGTAGCTATGAGCAAATGTGAAAACATAAAACGTTTTTATTTAGCAAAAAATAGCAGAGCAGTGGCCATTGAACTGAACGGGTGCATTAGCGGAGCATCACGGTAACACAATTACTGTTTCCCAGTCGTTATAGTCTGTTACTGTTTCCCTGCGTTACAGTCTGTTACTGTTTCCCTCTCCACAGTACAGTCCTGTTACTAGTTTATTGTATCCCCCTGTCTTTACAGTCTGTTACTGTTTCCCTGTCGTTACAGTCTGTTACTGTTTCCCTGTCGTTACAGTCTGTTACTGTTTCCCTGTCGTTACAGTCTGTTACTGTTTCCCTGTCGTTACAGTCTGTTACTGTTTCCCTGTCTTTACAGTCTGTTACTGTTTCCCTGTCTTTACAGTCTGTTACTGTTTCCCTGTCTTTACAGTCTGTTACTGTTTCCCTGTCGTTACAGTCTGTTACTGTTTCCCAGTCGTTACAGTCTGTTACTGTTTCCCTGTCGTTACAGTCTGTTACTGTTTCCCTGTCGTTACAGTCTGTTACTGTTTCCCAGTCGTTACAGTCTGTTACTGTTTCCCTGTCTTACAGTCTGTTACTGTTTCCCTGTCGTTACAGTCTGTTACTGTTTCCCTGTCGTTACAGTCTGTTACTGTTTCCCTGTCTTTACAGTCTGTTACTGTTTCCCTGTCGTTACAGTCTGTTACTCTTTCCCTGTCGTTACAGTCTGTTACTGTTTCCCTGTCGTTACAGTCTGTTACTGTTTCCCTGTGTTACAGTCTGTTACTGTTTCCCTGTCGTTACAGTCTGTTACTGTTTCCCTGCGTTACAGTCTGTTACTGTTTCCCAGTCATTACAGTCTGTTACTATTTCCCTGTCGTTACAGTCTGTTACTGTTTCCCTGTCTTACAGTCTGTTACTGTTTCCCTGTCTTTACAGTCTGTTACTGTTTCCCTGTCGTTACAGTCTGTTACTGTTTCCCTGTCTTACAGTCTGTTACTGTTTCCCTGCGTTACAGTCTGTTACTGTTTCCCTGTCTTACAGTCTGTTACTGTTTCCCTGTCGTTACAGTATGTTGCTGTTTCGCTGTCTTACAGTCTGTTACTGTTTCCCTGTCGTTACAGTCTGTTACTCTTTCCCTGTCGTTACAGTCTGTTACTGTTTCCCTGTCTTACAGTCTGTTACTGTTTCCCTGTCTTTACAGTCTGTTACTGTTTCCCTGTCTTTACAGTCTGTTACTGTTTCCCTGTCTTTAGAGTCTGTTACTGTTTCCCTGTCGTTACAGTCTGTTACCGTTTCCCTGTCTTACAGTCTGTTACAGTTTCCCTGTCTTACAGTCTGTTACTGTTTCCCTGTCTTTACAGTCTGTTACTGTTTCCCTGTCTTTACAGTCTGTTACTGTTTCCCTGTCTTTACAGTCTGTTACTGTTTCCCTGTCTTTACAGTCTGTTACTGTTTCCCTGTCTTTACAGTCTGTTACTGTTTCCCTGTCTTTACAGTCTGTTACTGTTTCCCTGTCTTTACAGTCTGTTACTGTTTCCCTGTCTTTACAGTCTGTTACTGTTTCCCTGTCTTTACAGTCTGTTACTGTTTCCCTGTCTTTACAGTCTGTTACTGTTTCCCTGTCTTTACAGTCTGTTACTGTTTCCCTGTCTTACAGTCTGTTTCTGTTTCCCTGTCGTTACAGTCGTTACTGTTTCATTACTCCGTCACTGATCGTCATACAATTCTGTTACTATGTGGTTCGCCCACCGTCATGGTACAGTATCACACGTTGTAGCTAGCTATGCCGCTCAGATTCTGTCACACGTCCTTTCTACACGTGTCGGTCGCGTGGAAACTCTCCCCACTGCTCTTCTCTCTCCTCGGGGCGTCCTCTCGCGGTCGGCTGTTACGACTCTCTGTTCCCTTGTGTCCGGACAGCGTGCTGTGTACTGTGTTGTATCCCTGTTTCCCAGTCGTTACAGTCTGTTACTGTTTCCCTGCGTTACAGTCTGTTACTGTTTCCCTGTCGTTACAGTCTGTTACTGTTTCCCTGTCTTTACAGTCTGTTACTGTTTCCCTGTCGTTACAGTCTGTTACTGTTTCCCTGTCTTTACAGTCTGTTACTGTTTCCCTGTCTTTACAGTCTGTTACTGTTTCCCTGTCTTTACAGTCTGTTACTGTTTCCCTGTCTTTACAGTCTGTTACTGTTTCCCTGTCTTTAGAGTCTGTTACTGTTTCCCTGTCGTTACAGTCTGTTACTCTTTCCCTGTCGTTACAGTCTGTTACTGTTTCCCTGTCTTACAGTCTGTTACTGTTCCCGTCTTACAGTCTGTTACTGTTTCCCTGCGTTACAGTCTGTTACTGTTTCCCTGTCTTACAGTCTGTTACCGTTTCCCTGTCGTTACAGTCTGTTACCGTTTCCCTGTCTTACAGTCTGTTACCGTTTCCCTGTCTTACAGTCTGTTACTGTTTCCCTGTCGTTACAGTCTGTTACTGTTTCCCTGTCTTACAGTCTGTTACTGTTTCCCTTTCTTACAGTCTGTTACTGTTTCCCTGTCTTACAGTCTGTTACTGTTTCCCTGTCTTACAGTCTGTTACTGTTTCCCTGTCTTACAGTCTGTTACCGTTTCCCTGTCGTTACAGTCTGTTAATGATTCGACTACAGCTGATATAAAGCGCAGTGACACCAGCATTGGACTGATTCTCATGCTTTCTCCCCTAAAACATCTGCTTCTGTCACCAGTGCTGAAGAGAGTGAATGAGCAGACAGAAACTGAGAAATACTTAACATGCATATGGTCATTTTCAGCACAAATAAAGTCCATAAACACGACAGGTATGAATGTATTTGGTGTTTTTAGTCGGGGGAAAAAAAAAAAAAAAAAAACAATGCAGTAATTCAAACAACACTAAGTTCACTAATAAAATCCCTCACAGATCTTCAGTTTCTAGCGATCTGATCACATAAACCCTGATAGAATTATGATTAATTCCACTGACATATGTGTGACAGCGACAGAAATAACAACCAAGAGAGAATCATAATATCAGGTTATACAGTGATAGTACATGTAGGCTAAAATTACATGTTTTTTATTTTTATAGAACATAGAAGTAACATATATAGCCTAAGCTACAGTATGAATCATTATCAACTACAAAAATGTGAGGAGCAGAGTTTTACATATTAATTTTAATGAATAAAAACTTGACAAGATTTGAAAAAAGAAACAATTTTACAATATGCTGAAAATATAAGTTATTATTATAATAGCAAGACATATTACTGAAAGTCTTACAGTTTTTTTTCAACTACTCACACACATTTTCAAAACCTTGCCTCTTTTTTTCATAACTTCACCCACAAATCCAAGAATTACACACAAAAAGAAAAGTGCCTCGCATCTCTTGCAAAATGAAGCGCTGCATTCAAAATATCACAAACACATCTCAAAAGCAAACATTTGCAAACACCTTTGCCATAATATTAATTCCTGTTAGATTTTTGTGTGTTGTGTTTTGCAAAAAGTGTTTAATGAAATTGAAAACCGAGTCAAAGGCTGAGAATGGTGTCTGGTTTTGCAGATTTGGTGTGTGCTTCTGCTGTTTGAGTGTCAGCTTTCAGAAACTGTGTGACACGTGAAGATGCTGTGTGCAAGCAGCTGAAAAAAACTAATACAGTAAGAATAGAGAGCGGTGAAACATGACAGAAACAGAATCGCTTCAGTCGTCTGTTGTCTGTATCAGAAAGTTGTCAGCAGGGTGTTTTATTTTAATACTCACACAAACAGGTTAACTGGAAATCCTCTTACTTCATATACATATTTAATATTCATGAGTGATGATATGATGAATTCACTAAATACTAATAATGTCTTTCTGCTCTATATCTGCTCCAACAGTTAAATGACCGATTCGAGTTACTGTGAAGATGGAGTTTGTTAAAGAGGAGAGAGAAGATGTGAGTGATGAAGAAACACACCGAGAGGAAGATGAAGATAATGATGAACAGAGAGGTTCTCGACTCTTCATTAATGACTGATGTGTGTGTGTGGGGAAAATCATATGAGCTATTAGTTTTACTATTTTCTCAGGTTCTTGGGTAGGGATGTAACGATACAAAATGATACAAAAAGAAAAGAAAAAAAGATGCTTCTGTATGTACCTCGGGTTTGAAGTCATGGTTCTGTATGTTTTAAATACAGCAGTGGAAAAAGACAAAAATTACAATTTTCTTTTTTATTAAGCACTGTAATAGTACATCACTGATAGTAAGAGGAGATGTAAAGCAGGTCTCAGGTGTGGGAAGTTCTGCATGTGCAGTGGATAAATCAACACTACACACATGCATCCATACTGAACATTTATAGTGTGAATACCTGAATCACTACTGTAGACCTCTAAATATCATTAGTGATTGTACTTCATTAAGTACATTAATTATAACATGACTGTTGTCATTGGTTTGTGTCCAGCATCAGATCATGTGTTCATCTGCTGAGAATCATTTAGTTTCTTATTTGACCTCATTGTCTGAACTGGTTTTAGATCTGCTGGAAGTGAAGAAATGAATGAAGATCATCAGAAGATCATAACTGCAGAACAAACACAGACTGAAGATGATTTCTCCCAGAAGAGAACAGGAGCCAAGAAATCTCCGTTCATCTGCGCTCAGTGCGGGAAGAGTTTCACGCTCAAAGTCAACCTCAACAGCCACATCAGAATCCACAGCGGAGAGAGAAACTTCAGCTGTCTGCAGTGCGGCAGCAGCTTCTTCAAGAACGCAGACCTGAAGAGACACCTGCAGACTCACAGCGGAGAGAAGCCCTTCAGCTGCTCGCACTGCTCCAAGAGCTTCGGATTCACTCCGGAGAGAGGCCTTTCACGTGCCACGAGTGCGGGAAGAGCTTCACACAGGCTACGATCCTCAGAAACCACCAGCACTCGCACTCTGGAGAACGACCCTTCGGCTGCGATCGGTGCGGGAAGAGCTTCATCTCAGCAAAGCACCTGAAGATACACCAGAAAATCCACCAGAAGCTCTTCCTGTGCTCCTTCTGTGGAAAGATGTTTTCACAGCTGGGTTACCTGAAGGAGCACCAGAAGATCCACACCGGAGAGAAAGCTCACGTGTGCTCGGTGTGCGGGAACAGCTTCTCCAGAGCCAAATATCTGAAGGAACACCAGAAAGTCCATACGGGAGAGAAACCCTACAAGTGCTCGCACTGCGACAAGAGTTTCAGTCAGTCGGAGAACCTGAAGATACACGAGAGAGTTCACAGCGGAGAGAAACCGCACCGCTGCCCGCCGTGTGGACGGAGCTTCATCACCTCCAGTGCTCTGCTGTCGCACCGGAGAAACTGTCTCCAGAACTTATCATAGTGAGGAGATAAACTGATTATTCATTATTATTTATATTAATAAATTAGCTTTCCATTCATGTATGTTTTGTTAGGATAGGACAATATTTGAAAATCTGGAATCTGAGGGTGCAAAAAAATCTAAATATTGAGAAAATCATCTTTAAAGTTGTTCAAATGAAGTTCTTAGCAATGCATATTACTAATCAAACATTAAGTTCTGATATATTTACGGTAGACAATTTACAAAATATCTTCATGGAACATGATCTTTACTTAATATCCTAATGATTTTTGGCATAAAATAAAAATGTATAATTTTGACCCATACAATGTATTGTTGGCTATTGCTACAAATATACACCAGCAACTTAACACTGCTTTTGTGCTGCAGGGTCACATTTGCTTGAACATCTTCATGCTGAAGAGTAGCAGCACTTTCTACATTAAATACTTTAACTGTGTGCAGTAACATTTCTCAGGCAATTAAAATAAGTCTATAATTAAGTCTCCATGCATATCCGCAACAAATTCATTATATCAGTCACAGTTTATGAGAGTGAATTGAAAAGACGTGCAGGGAGAACATGAGGAGATCAGAAGTGTGCTGGAGAACTAAAAACTACAGCTCTGATGTAAATATGAAATAAACACCTTTGCAATACACAAACTGTGTACATTACATTGATCAGTTTGGCCATATGTTCATTCATTGCTGAATAAGGTACATTAATATTATTTATTGGCTTTAACCAAGACCACTGTGTTATGCTTGGATTGTACAATGTATCTGTAAACGAGAGCAGAATGTTGTACAGAGCTGCTCATTTAACGAGCACAGATGTGATAGAGTTCAGCAGATGTTCAATATTGTTTCAACATTGTGTCTCAGTTCTGTGGTAATAAAGCTTTTTTTCACAACACTCCTCCAGATCTTATTTTATGCTTGCGGGGACAGAGGTAAGGAACACATTATAGGCCTACATTTGTAGCTCAATAGCGACTGGCTGGACGAATAGTAGCAGCAGTGAGTAAACGGTTGGACATGAATGCAAATAAATATATAAATTTATTCAAAGTAATAAAAAAATTACTTGTAGACATTTCATCCTCAGAGTTTCCCATTCCTATTCCAGGAGAGTCACTTTCCCACAGGGTTTAGTTTGATCTCTAATTAAACGCACCTGAATCAACTAGTCAAGGTCTGTGTGTTTACTTTAATAACAGCCAGATGTGTCGAAACTAAACTCAGGAATGAGGAACCTGTTTTACAGACTCAGACACGCCTGTTTTACACACGTCCCTCAAACACAGAACCAGGAATCAGGAATCACATGAGTTCAGGGAAAGAGAAACTGTAAAAGTGTAGCTGAGCTGTTGTGTGTTTGTGACTCTGTATTCATGCAGTAAAATGGCAGAAGCCCGTATTTCAGTGGAGCAGTTCAGCTGTCCGGTGTGTCTGGATCTCCTGAAGGATCCAGTGACCATCCAGTGTGGACACAGTTACTGTAAGAGCTGTATTACAGACTGCTGGGATCAGGAGGATGAGAAGAGAGTCTACAGCTGCCCTCAGTGCAGACAGACCTTCAGTCCAAGACCTGCTTTATTTAAGAACGTGGTGTTTGCTGAAATGCTGGAGAAACTGAAGCAGACTAAACTTCAAAGTGTGGTTCCTGCTGGAGCTGGAGATGTTCAGTGTGACGTCTGTACTGGAAGACAATACAGAGCCGTCAAGTCCTGTCTGGTGTGTCTGGAGTCTTACTGTCAGAATCATTTTGCCCATCATGAGGAGTTTCATTCACGTAAGCCACACAAAGTGATTGAAGCCACTGGACGACTGCAGGAGATGATCTGCCAGAAACATGAGAAACATCTGGAAATGTTCTGTATTACTGACCAACAATGCATTTGTGAGCTGTGTACAAAATATGAGCATAAAAACCACGACACTGTATCAGCTGCAGCACAGAGGACAGAGAAACAGGTATTTAACACTAGACACTGATGAAATATTGCTGACACTCGTTTCATATGTGTTTATATCAGCACCATATTAACAGCTTACAGCATTCACACTGCTCACCACAGCAGAAATGAACAGCAGCTGCACACAAACACTTTCTGTTCAGTAAATCTGACTGAATCCAGATGATTTTAGCCATTTATAGCTTCACTTCAGTCATTTATTTTCTGTCTAGAGCTGCAGATTAATTACGCAGAACACAGAAGTCAATGTGAAGCTCTACATCTGTCAGATTCACTTTCATAATACTTACACTTATAGTGTGAAATAGGCCTTAATCACACGATAATTCATGAAAGATGCTAGTAAATGATCAATCTTCCCTTCTACAGCCATTGATTATCAGTTCAGATAAGTAACCGTTAAACTGCCTCTCCCTACTTTTCCTGGATTCATCTGTTCACTTGATGATTTAGAGCCAGTAGTTTTCTGTGACATTCACTATCATCTGTTTGTCCTGCAGAAGCAGCTGAAGGAGACGCAGAAGACGTTCCAGCAGAGAATCCAGCAGAGAGAGAAAGATCTTCAGCAGCTGAGAGAGGCTGTGGAGTCTCATAAGGTGAGTCTAGAGAAGAAGAGAAGTTTGTCTCCGTCTCAGTTCAGACTCACTGAAGCCTGAATCACTGTGTGTCCTAACAGCGCTCTGCACAGACAGCAGTGGAGGACAGGGAGAGGATCTTTACTGAGCTCATCCGCTCCATTGAGAGAAGCCGCTCTGAGCTGATACGGCTGATCAGAGATCAGGAGAAGACTGCAGTGAGTCGAGCTGAAGGACGAGTGGAGCGACTGGAGCAGGAGATCAATGATCTGAGGAGGAGAGACGCTGAGCTGGAGCAGCTGGAGGACACACAGGATCACATCCAGTTCCTGCAGGTTACAGAGATCTAGAAGAACAGGATCATGGTGGACTTGAGCAGATCCTGCTGTGACACGTTATTATATAATAACACATTTAATCAGTGTGTTATTATAGAATCATCAGTCAGACTCATCATCTTCTTCTGAAAGAGACGCCGCTTACAAACAGCTTTCAGCTCTGGAAATCTCTTGGAAAACACATTTTTGAGCTCTTGTTATCGCTGACGAAACGTGAGACTTGCGGATCCATTCGCAGAGCTTTATTTGAGAAGACAGAGACGTGGTCATACAGCAGGCATGGGTCAGATGAGGGCAAACAGGTATATGGTGGGCAAAACACAAGAATAGTCCTAGTGCTAGCGCAGGTCGACGATCGGCAGATAGAATTGAAAGGGGCAAGACAAAAGAGGTGATTCTAGGGAACCAGGTGAAGATCAGAAACCGGGAAAACAGCTAGGCTAAGGCTAATGACTAGGGCTAAGGCTAAGGCTAAGGCAAATGACTAGGGCTAAGGCTAAGGCTAAGGCTAATGACTAGGGCTAAGGCAAATGACTAGGGCTAAGGCTACGGCTAATGACTAGGGCTAGGGCTAGGGCTAAGGCTAGGGCTAGGGCTAGGGCTAGGGCAACTGACTAGGGCTAAGGCAACTGACTAGGGCCCGTAGGTAGCTATCTTAGGAGAGTGATAAACGCTGAAACATCCGGCGAGGGAAAGGGATTAAGAGTGCGTGTTATATATGCGGGAGTGATATGAAACCAGCTGGGTGGCAATCAGTTTAAACGGAAGGTGTGCAATTCGTGCTGAGTGCATCAGTGTAGCATGATGGGAAATGTCTTCCGGGGATGTGTCAACAGTGTGTAGTGCGAGATCAAGAAAAAAAATTTTAAGTGGAAAAAGTGGTTCGTTTACCGGATTCGTGACAGAGCCCCCCTCAAGGAGCGGCTTCCAGACGCTCAAACCCTTTATGATTCCGGAGGGCGGTGGAGTGGAGGCGGAACAGGGGGAGGGATGAGGGCCAGGTCCACATGGAAGTGGAGAGACCAGGAACTGAGGCAGAACCAGCGGAGCAGAGACCCCACAGCAGAGGCAGACGGGACCAAGATCACCACGGCGGGGCAGAGAACCACCAGAACCAGACAGTAGACCACCACGGCAGAGCAGAGGACCACCACGGCGGGGCAGAAGACCACCAGAGCAGAACAGAAGATCTCCATGGTGGAGCAGAAGACCACCAGAGCCAGACAGTAGACCACCACGGCGGAGCAGAAGACCACCAGAGCCAGACAGTAGACCACCACGGCGGAGCAGAGGACCACCAGAACCAGACAGTAGACCACCACGGCGAGCAGAGGAGCACCAGAGCCAGACAGTAGACCACCACTGCGGAGCAGAAGACCACCAGAGCCAGACAGTATACCACCACGGCGGAGCAGTGGACCCCCACGGTGGAGCGGAGGGCCACCATGGCGGAGCAAAGGAGCAGAAACCCTTTGCGAACCACACCGATCAGATGACCATGGCGGAGACTGTAACAACGAGAGAGCAAGACAGACAACACAGACAGAACATTGGGGTTGATAGACAAGACTGAGCATTCAGGGGCAACCTCCCTGGCAGACACAAAGCACACAAAGAATTCACAAACGGCCTCCATAGCCAGGACAGGACAGGATGAGGACTCCCCGACGGCCTCTATAGCTGTGACATGACGAGCAGGGAGCTCGCAAACGGCCTCTATAGCTGTGACAGGACGAGCAGGGAGTTCGCAAACGGCTTCTATAGCTGTGACAGGACGAGCAGGGAGCTCGCAAACGGTCTCTATAGCTGTGACAGGACGAGCAGGGAGCTCGCAAACGGCCTCTATAGCTGTGACAGGACGAGCAGGGAGCTCGCAAACGGCCTCTATAGCTGTGACAGGATGAGCAGAGGGTTCGTAAACGGCCTCTATAGCCGTGACGGGACAGACAAAGAGTTCCCAGATGACCTTTTTGGCCGGAACAGAACAGGCAGAGAGTTTATAGGCGGCCTCCTTGGCTGGAACAGAGCAGGCAGAGAGTTCATAGGTGGCCTCTTTGGCCGGAACAGGACAGGCAGGAAGTTCAGAGACGGCCTCCTTGGCCGGAACGGGACAGGCAGGAAGTTCATAGACGGCCTCCTTGGCCGGAACGGGACAGGCAGGAAGTTCATAGACGGCCTCCTTGGCCGGAACAGGACAGGCAGAGGGTTCATTGGCGGCCTCCTTGGCCGGAACCGGACAGGCAGGAAGTTCATAGACGGCCTCCTTTGCCGGAACAGGACAGGCCGGAGTTCATATACGGCCTCCTTGGCCGGAACAGAACAGGCAGGAAGTTTGTTGCTGGGCGCCACCACCACGCAAGGAACTGAGACAAGTGTCGCCATCTCGGGAGGTTCTGCAGCCTGCGCCGCCACCTCTGAAGAGACTTCAGTGGACACCGTGGCCTCTGGGAGCACGGCAGTTGACACCGCTACCTCGGGAGGTTCTGCAGCGTAAGCCGCCACCTCTGGAGATGTTGTAGCCGGTGCCGCTGCCTCTAGCAAATCGGCGGTGGAGTACGCGGCCCAGATACACCATAAAGCAAACCCCTATATGGGAAGTGCTGCAGACAGGGGATTGAGTTCATGAACAGAAGGGTTAGAGTTAGTGGGTTTGGGGATACCAGCTGCGCGTGCAGACACCAGCGGTGCATCCCTCACACTGGACACCAGACTGGGATACCGGCGGACCGACCCCGACAATCTGGATGCAACATACAGGACGTCACATGACTCTGGATGATCAGCGTGATGCGACGTGAATCTGGAATGAACAGCTGAGACGTGACGAGGCTCTGGACGAACAGCTGAGACGTGACGAGGCTCTGGATGAACAGCTGAGACTTGACTGGACTCATGAAGATCAGCTGTGACTTGACTTGACTCTGGACGAACAGCTGAGACGTGATGAGGCTCTGGCAGATCAGCTGAGACTTTACTGGACTCATGAAGATCAGTTGTGACTTGACTTGACTTGACTCAGGAAGAACAGCTGTGACTAGACCTGGTTCATGATAATGACGTGTAACTTGACTCGACTCATGAAGATCAGCTGTGACTTGACTAGACCCGTGATCATAAACTGTGACTTGATTTGACTCGTGATGATCAACTGTGACCTGACTAGACTCATGCAAAGGAACTGTGACTTGACCTGACTCGTGAAGATCAGCTGTGACTAGACTTGACCCATGATAATGAATTGTAACTTGACTTGACTCATGACGATCAACTGTGACTTGACTAGACTCAAAAATATCAGCTGTGACTTGACTAGACTCACGAATATCAGCTGTGACTTGACTTGACTCATGATAATGAATTGTAACTTGACTTGACCCATGACAATCAACTGTGGCTTGACTAGACTCAAAATTATCAGCTGTGAATTGACTAGACTCAGGATCATAAACTGTGACTTGATCTGCCCCATGACGATCAACTGTGATTTGACTATAATCATAACTATCAGCTGTGACTTGACCAGACTCATGACTATCAACTGTGACTTGACCTGACTCGTGAAGATCAGCTGTGACTTGACGGAGCGCTGTTGTGTCCGCCATTTTGTGATCAGGCTCCTCTGTCGCCGCCGCCATCTTGTGAGCATGCTTTGATACAGCCATCACTTCAGTCACAGACATGGTGTCGCCTCCTTCCTCTGCGACACCCACAGTGAACGCTGAACCAGCAGTCAGCAAGGCAAAGTCTATAAAGTCCTTTAAGCTACAGTTAAATTTACTCTTTGGCATCCAAGATTTTGTGGGTTCATTAAGTCCAAAACGGAAAAAGTCTTTAAATAAAATTTCATCATATAGGGATACCTGGTAAGATAGTTCACAGAACCGGTGAACATACTCCTCAATTGAATGACCTCCCTGTCGAAGATGTAGTAGCTCGGTGACTGGGTCCATACCAGGCCAGCGTCCATTGAGAAGCTGCTGATCCTTGTTGGGCGAGTATTCTGTTACGGGTCTGACGAGACGTGAGACTTGCGGATCAATTCGCAGAGCTTTTTCCAGAAGATCAGAGACTGGCATACAGCCGGCATGGGTCCGAGATGGCAAACATATATTTGTGCAAAACACCAGAATAGTCCTAGGGCTAGCGTAGGTCGATGATCGGCAGACAGAATCAAAAGGGGTAAGACAAAAGGGGTGAATCCAGGGAACCAGGCGAAGATCAGAAACCGAGAAGGCTAAGGCTAAGGCTAATGACTAGGGCTAAGGCTAAGGCAAATGACTAGGGCTAAGGCTAAGGCTAAGGCTAAGGCTAGGGCTAAGGCTAAGGCTAGGGCTAAGGGTAAGGCTAATGACTAGGGCTAAGGCTATGGCTAATGGCTAATGGCTAATGGCTAAGGCTAAGGCAAATGGCTAGGGCTAGGGCAATGACAAGGGCTCCGTAAGGTAGCTATCTCTAGGGGAGTGATAAATGCTGAGACAATACTCGGCAGAGGGAAGGGATAAGAGTGAGTGTTATATAGTGAGGGAGTGATATGAAACAGCTGGGTGCAATCAGTGTAAACAGGTGTGCAATTCGTGCTGAGTGCAATCAGTGTGATGCATGATGGGAAATGTAGTCCGGGGTGATGTGCAACAGTGTGTAGTGCGAGAGTCAATGAATAGGAAAGTTCGTTGACCGGATTCGTGACATCTTTATTCTAAACGTTTTTTTTAAAAGTTGCTAACCGCACACTAAATTCAATCCAGACCAAAATAGTCTAGCAAAAATGATAATATATAAAATGCATAGTGCAAAAAAGTGCAAGGTGCAGGTAGACAAGCAGCTCTTTCTTCTGGAAGATATATTTAGCTGTCAAACACCGCTAGCGCCACCAACTGTTCAAAACTTCACTAACATTTCAGCATTTTACCTCATTTTTCCTTCTGATTCATTACGTCATGAAGTCACTGAACTCTATAGTACCAATTCTGAGTAACGTTCATCACGATTGGATCAGGTGATCCTCAAACTTAATCAAATTGATTCATATTGATGAATTTGATCATGAAGACCCAAACATGAAGTGAGGCTGTGTATTAGAAATCAGTCTCATCAGGACCTCAGGGATTTTTTTCCTGATCTTTGTGACCTAAAATGACTGAATGACAGCATTTGTGTTGTTTTGCAGAAAAACCCAGCAATAATCATGATGTATTTATGTAATTAGTGTCAGTGACAGTAAGCCTGTAAATACTTTTGTGTATAATTGCTGAAACTGTGTTTTATATCAGTGGGTGCACCAGCATAGAAACACTCATAATTCATTATGCAATCAGTCAAATTATTTCATGTTTTTACTATTTACCAACTGTTTTATTAGTAACAGCATTCACTATAAATATATAAAAAGTGCATATCCAGTAAAATAATGCACTTCTTTAAATCTAATCTAGGCTACTGGTGAAATCAGGTATGATGGGGCTAGCAAATATTTGCCCCAATACTGTTACGGGGCGAACGAGACGTGAGACATGCGGATCCATAAGCAAGCTTTATTTAAAACAGAGGAGGTCAGAAACACAGGCAGGATCGAACAATGGCAAACAGGTATATTGAGGGCAAGACAAAAGAGTAATCCAAACCGGGTGTGAGTCAGTCGACAGTGAACGTTATCCAGAGGGCTTGACGAGAGGAATCCAATAACACGAGCAATAGTCCAGGCGAGGTGCAAACACAGTCTGAAACAGCAGGCAAAGGGTTAATCCAAGATAAACGGGCAAAATCAGGTAACACGGGAAGCAGCCAAGACGATATGACTAGAATTATATTTTTCTAAGACTAGAAACTAGGGCAGGCGACTGGCTCCGTAATGTGCTACCACTAGGAGAGCGATAAACGCAAACAATACTCGGCCCTGAATGGTGGTGTGAGACTGATTTATATAGTGTGTGTATATTAGTAGCATCCGTGTGTGATTGGGTTCAGGTGAGCTTGTGATTAGTGCAATGGGAAATGCAGTCCAGGGTGATGTGGAACAGTCTGTGTGGTGTGAGAGTCAATACAATGGAAGGGCGACCTCTGGTGGCAAGTGGATGGAAGTTCATGAACCGGATTCGTGACATAGCCCCCCCCATAAATACTCAAAATATACTCAAACTCATAATCAGGAGGGCGTGATCGGAGGCGGAACGGGGGAGGGGGGAGGGACTGAGGGTCAAGTCCATGTGGACGTAGAGAGGCGGGGACTGAGGCAGAGTAGAGAACCAGGGTTGAGCTCGGACCACCACAGGCTGCGTAACGGGTCCGAAGATCCCCACGGCGGAGCAGAAGACTACCAGAGCAGGACAGGAGACCACCAGGCCGGAGCAGAGGACCCCCACGACGGAGCATGATGACATAAGCCACCAGGGATGGAGCAAGACGGACAGAAACCCACCAGGGTGGAGCAGGAGACCTCAACGGCGGAGCAGACGGGACCGAGGCCCACCAGGGCAGAGAACGCAGAGCAGAAGCCCACCAGGGTGGAGCAGAAGACCTCCACGACGGACCAGAGTGATCAGGAACCCATGGCAGGGACTGAGGCCTAGGGAAAACTGAAACATAGGAGACAGAGTGCATTTACAGTCTCAGGGACCGATGCAGGTAACACAAGAAGTTTATCAATAGTCCCCCTGGTGACCATTGAACGGGCAGACAGCTCAAAATCTGGCTCATTGACAGACTGGACAGGCAGACAGTTCATAAACAGACTCACGGACTGAATAAGCAGGTTGTCCAAGACTAAACTCATGGGTTGAAACTGGATAAACAGACAAATTACATTCAGGTTCATCGATTGAAACAGAACTGGCAGGTAATTCACAAACAGATACGTTAGTTGAGACTTCTAAACTGGGTGTATTGGTAAAGACTGATAAGACCGACTGTTCAAAACTAGAAACATTGGCAGGTACTGGATAGACAGACAGTTCACCAGTGGTCTCTTTGGCGAAGACAAAAGTAATGGGGCAAATATAGAGTTCATTTATGGTTTCAGGGTTCATGACAGGCAGGGTTAAGAGTTCACATGTGACCTTTTTGGCTGTGACAAGGCTACTAGGGCACACAGGATATACATTTAAAGTCTCTGGGGTAGTGATAAGGCTAACGGAGCAAACAAAAGGTTCATTCATGGCCCCCATGGCCGTGACGGGATTACCTGGGCATATAGCAAGTTCATTTGCAACAGGACAGTTATGAAGTTCGCAGACAGTGTCCTTGGCTATGACAGACAGGGCTGAGAGTTCATGGGCAGCCTCTTCGGCTGGATCGGGACAGTACAATAGCTCATAGTTGACCTGCATGACGGGTTTAGAACAAGACGAGAGTTCCGAGATGGCCTTCTCAGCCGGTTCAGAGCAGGAGAAAAGTTCATAACCGGCCTCTGTAGCTGTGACATGACAAACAGGGAGTTCACAGACGGCCTCCACAGCCATGACAGAACAGGCAGAGTTCACAGACGGCCTCCACAGCCATGACAGAACAGGCAGAGTTCACAGACGGCCTCCATAGCCTGACAGGACAGGCAGAGAGTTCGCAGACAGCCTCCATAGGCATGACAGGACCGGCGAGAGTTCATAAATGGCCTCTGCAGCCCTGACAGGACAGGCAGAGAGTTCACAGACGGCCTCCATAGCCATGACAGGACAGGCAGAGAGTTCATAGACGGCCTCCATAGCCATGACAGGACAGGCAGAGAGTTCATAGATGGACTCCATAGCCATGATAGGACAGGCAGAGGGATCACAGGCGGCCTCCTTGGCCGGAACAGAACGAGAGTTCACAAGTGGATACCACTGACACCTCTTGACATTCTGCAGCAGATGCCTCCACCTCTGGAGGTTCTACAGTCGTACCATCTGGAAACAGGGAAAGTTCATTAGTGTTCTTCTTAACATTACAGGTACAAAGTTCAGCAATGGTTCCTTCGACTGCGACATGACAGGCTGAAAGTGTATTTCTGGGCGCCACCACCATACAAGGATCTAAGCGAGCGCTGCGCCTCTGGATGTTTCTGCATCCTAAGACCGGGCCACCTCTGGAGACCTAATAGTGGGCGCCACCGCCTCTGCGGGTTCTGTGGTGGTGTATGCAGCCCAAACACACCAAAAAGCGATCCCCAACATAGGAAGCGCTTCAGACTGGGGAATCAGTTCCAGAACAGGAGGGCTAGAGTGCGTGGGTTTGGGGATACCAGCTGCGCGTTCAGACACCAGCGGTGCATCCCTCAAAAAAAAAAAACTGGAATAACCAACTGGGATACCGAAGGGCTGACCGTTGATTAATCTGGGTGCAACAGACTGGCGTGACAAGACTCTGGAACACATCTGGAAGTTACATGACGCTGGATGATCAGCTGTGACGTGACGTATCTCCGGATGATCAGCTGTGACGTGACATGACTGGCAGATCAGACTTAGACTGACTATGCTCGTGGCAATCCGCGAGACGTACGAGGCTCTGGCAAATCAGCTGAGACTTGACTCATGACGATCAGTTGTCACTTGACTTGACTCATGAGAATCATTGTGACTTGCTAACTCATGAAATCGTACTCTGTTTATGTGTTTCTCCGCAACACCCACATTGTCAACGGAGTCGCACACCAGCAGCAGACCAAATAAAAAAAAATCCTTAGAGAAGAACTGACCCTAACGGGTTTTAATCGTGACTTTAAGGTGAATTTACTCCATCACAATAAAGTCTATCGTACACATCTGCAGATCAGAATACCACGTCAATGTCCAGATACTTTTGAGCGGGCGATACTCTTTAAGGGCTAATAAAATCCTTGCAGTGTCCATACCTGGCCAATTTCCATATGAGAAGCTGCTGGATCCTTGTGAGGCCGAGTATTCTTTTACGGGGCGAACGAGACGTGAGACGTGTGGATCCATCTGCAAGCTTTTATTTAAGAGACGTGGTCAGAAACAGGCAAGGTTCAGACAATGGCAAACAGGTATTTGAGGGCAAGACGAAGAGTAATCCAAACCGGGCGTGAGTCAGTCGACAGCGAATGTTATCCAGAGGGCTTGACAAGAGGGGTAATCCAATAACACGAGCAGTAGTCCAGGCGAGGTGCAAACACAGTCTGAAACAGCAGGCAAAGGGTTAATCCAAGATAAACGGGCAATAGTCAGGTAACACGGGAAAGCAGGCAAGACAAGAATATGACTAGGAACTAAGGACTAGAAACTAGAGCAGGAAACTGGCTCCGTAATGTGTTACCACTAGGAAAGCAATAACGCAAACAATACTCGGCGTTGAATGGTGGTGTGAGACTGATTTATTTAGTGTGTGTTATAGGTAGCAATTGTGTGTGATTGGTTTCAGGTGAGCTTATGATTAGTGTAATGGAGCATGGGAAATGTAGTCCAGGGTAATGTGTAACAGTCTGTGTGGTGTGAGAGGTCCATCTCATGGGCGGGCGACCTCTGTGGCAATCGGATGGAAGTTCATGGACCGATTCGTGATAAAATACATTCTATTTATATTCATGTTATTCCTATAGTAGTTTGTAGCGAATCAGCTCATGGGGAAATATGAATAATTAACCATAACTAGTTATAATTAACTATTCATATTTTAGATCCCCTGTAGATATTTAGCTGACCTCTCAGGGTCACTGTCTTGTCAATTCTAAGAACGTTAAATTCCCGGTTAAGGGAAATAACTTTCTTACTATACAATTCTACAAGCTTGTAACGTAAATCTGCATGATTAGTGACTCCAGTTATGAGCAAACAATGAACAACGTTAAGTGTGATACAAGTAAGGTTTTATTTTATTTTACTACATAAACACTTAAACTAGTCTACATACTACATAAACACATTAAGCTGGTCTAACATACACATACACACACACACACACACACATACAGTTGGTATAGGAAAGGGTTAAAGTTTAACTCAGCATAGAAAGAGGCATAAAGAATGAATTTTTTGGAACACTTTGCATGTATATTCAACAGATCCAAGCCTTCAGGGATACGTCAGATTCTGAGTTCAAACACACCTTTGTAAAAAGGTGTAACTGATACTTAATGTATCAATTAATAAGACTAAGTTTGATACTTAGCGAGTCTCGGCGGTCTGAAAGAGATTCCTGATGCAAATTTTAAAGCTTCCCGTAGATCTTTGCTGAGTTCGGGTCGATGAAAAGAACCAGTTTGAGTCAGAGTCCCTTGATGAATGGAAAGGACTAGGCCGAAGAAAGGCCTGGCACAAATGCTTTGGTATCCTGAAGCGTTTTCTCACATCATCTTAGCTTCTGACCGAACCACCGACTGGGCGGGTCCCTGGAGCCGGGCCTTTAAGGTCTGAGAAGATCTCCGCCTTTCAAGATGGGTTTGTCCAATGAGGAAGATGGAATTTCCGAGCGGGAGGTGGCAATTGCTGGAGGGTTTACGACCCTTTGTTCTCTAAGCATGGTATTTTGCATATGTAATTCGCTTGGGTGTGAATGCACAAATTAGTAAAGATTCTTAGAACATCAATATGTTGCATAGGTATCAGCATGTAATATGCACTCTCAGTTAGATCATCCGAAGATGAATTCATAGAGACCAAACATGAAATAGGTGAGGTTATATTAACTAGTGGTCTATGATAACATGAATAAACAGCATACACTACAACAGACAATATACAAGACAGCAATAATATACACAATGGCCTGAAGAAAATGTGTGTTCTTTCAAAGAAAAGGTTTTCCTATGAATTTATTAGTAGAAAAGTCAATTTCTACTGTGCATTTTGTCTCTTCCTATGGAAAATGAAGTGATTTTGTCTGCCTGCATTCCTTTAGGCCATAAAACCAGTGATGTCAGCATTGGTTACCATGGAACCAGAGCCTGTTCTGCCTTTCTGAGGTGTTAGGTGCATTTCGGGGGAAGGGACCATAGACCCTCGTAATTGGCCATTTAGTTAAGTGAGGGGGAGTTAGATATTATTTATTAAATATAACAAAAAGTTGTGTGTCTGATTGGTCCAAATGCTACATATTGTTATATGTCTTTCATAAAGCTGTAGATCCTTAGAAATGTTCATTAAATATAAACAAGATGTTTGATTGCTTGCACAACCGCGTCTCTCTCGCTCGTTTCACAAACAGGTTGAAAAGACAATAGACGTGTAGCTCGTGAATAAATGATTGAGAGAGATTACTTGGAAATATTAAATATTATTCTCCTGTCCATATTTTTTCTCCCTGTAAATCACCTGTATAACCTGTATCATCCCTGCTCACTTTACAGCACAGTTCACTGTAATTCAACACGCATTCATTCATTTGTTTGGACTCAGTTATGGAATTTTAGTCGCTAATATTGCTTTCCCTCTCAGGTTAACATTTGTTGTGGAAAAATTGCATAAATAAGACAAAAATACAAGCTCCTGCAAATAATGTTTGCTTGATTTTGCATTAAATTCTGCATTTGCAGAATTGTGAAATCCTGGTGACTGAGCAGTGCTTCAGTGTGTCGAAGCCAAAGTAAACTTGAGTGTGTCTTTAGAGTCCTTGTGAAGTTTCAGTATATCATATAAGTTATCAATAATGGTCAATCTAATCATCTTTGAGCTGCTTTTCCTGAGCAAATCTACTCAACTCTACAATGAGACTCCATTGATGTGCTTGAGCTGTTAGATGGACATTTATGTTCTTAGCAGATGTTTTATCATCCAAACTGTTTCCTAGAAAGTTCACATAGAGTGTAAGTGTCAAATACTAGAATCTGTAGCTCTAATGTGATGTAATGAATATGAGAAGAATGAAGCTGATGCTGTGAAAGTGCTGGATTGATGTGAGTTACTAAAGATCAGTCAAGTCAACAAGAGCCACTCAAATCTGATGTTCGTTTAGGTTATTGGGTGAAGTGTGAAGCTGATGAGTTTTGATTTGTTTTCTGTAGAGTTTCCAGTCTCTCTCAGCACCTCCTGAATCTACAGACGTAAATGATGATCTCTTCAGTTCTCTCGTCTCTTCTGATGCTCTGAGAGAATCTGTTCATCATCTGAGAGACAAACTGGAGGATTTCTGCAAAGAGGAGCTCAAGAAGATCTCAGACAGAGGTAAAGTCCTGCAGATTCATCTGCTCTCAGAAACCAGTCCATCATCAGCTCATATCATGGAGAACATCATATTAGAAATGTGTTAGGAATAGATACAGGATCATGAGAATCACACTGTTCATGTCTGTTGATTTCCACAGAAACACTCACCAACATTGTTCCCAGAAGCAGGAACCACTTCCTACAATGTAAGTCAGTAAGAAAACCAGCAGAAAACTCACTGAGTGTGTTCATGTTCTTCTGTAGAAGGTGAAAGAAGAGTTTTATAATTGATGTAAATGATGATTTGCACAGATATCTGCTCATCTGTACTGAGACACTGATGATATACTGAACGTGAAGAGTTGAGCTACATGAAAAGATTAAACTGATTCATAATTCCTTATTCTGATTTGTTTTATCTCTATCAGATTCCCGTCAGCTCTCTCTGGATCTGAACACAGCAAATAAACGCCTCCGTCTGTCTGAGAGCAACAGAGTGATTACTGCCACTAAAACAGTCCAGTCGTATCCTGATCATCCAGACAGATTTGATGTGTATGCTCAGGTGTTGTGTAGAGAGAGTGTGTGTGGACGCTGTTACTGGGAGCTGGAGTGGAGTGGAGGTGAATCTGGTTTTATGTTAATATCAGTGTCATATAAGAGCATCAGCAGGAAGGGATGGGGTAATGAGTGTGTGTTTGGATATAATGATCAGTCCTGGAGTTTGCGCTGCTCTTCCTCCAGTTACTCATTCATACACAATAACACAAAGACTGATCTCTCTGTGAAGCCCATCAGCAGCAGAATAGGAGTGTTTGTGGATCACAGTGCAGGAACTCTGTCCTTCTACAGCGTCTCTGACACAATGAGCCTCATCCACACAGTCCAGACCACATTCACTCAGACGCTCTATCCTGGGTTTGGGTTTGGTAATTTTGGATCATCAGTGAAACTGTGTTGATGAATCAGAATAGACTGACGAGAGATTCTACCCATAATGCTTTGAGCTGCATGATAAATCTGTAACAGTGAAATGTTATGAATCTCTTGCACAGAACATTACACATCTCTTGCAAAAGCAAACACTTATTTCAAAACTATTTTAATTCTTATAAAAGTAGTGTTTTTGCATATTAACTCACACAAATGATTGGCCATATACACGCCAAACTACACAGATGGGACAAAAGTAAAACAAAATCTTTCAAATCTTGTGTCTTGTGCTTGTTCAGTGTGCAGGAGTTTGTCATAACACTCAAATGTACATGTATGTGCAAAAATACACTGTACATACAATATGTATGCACAAATGATAAACTTTACAGTTATTGAACTGGACTGAATCAACACTGAACTCTATAATGACCCTATTGGCTTGTTATTGCTGCTTTACAACTGAATCTGAATTTGTTATTACCGTTTTGAGACCGTCTGTATTGTATAAAGCATTATAGAAATAAAGGTGATTGACTTGTATGCATATTCAGTATGTTTACAAAATACTGTAAACAAAAATGCAGGGGTGAAAAAATTATTTGCTTCTCATGACACAGAGCTTTGATTTCTAAGAGTTCAAATTAGGTATACACTACAAAATGAAACGTAAGGTGGAAAAATAATTAGTTTCTTCCTCAATACATTGAGTTTTTTCTAAGTGGACAAATTATGTCTAAATGTTTTCACACATGATCATTATGTCATCAGTAAATGAGTGTGGCATTTAAAAAGGCATGGCAAAAATCTGAATCCAGTGAAATAATCACTAAAGTAACAGTGAGTGAGGGGGAAAACTGCAGTAAACCACCACATGTGTAGAGAAGAAAACGCCTGCTCTCTCACGCCCTCCCACACACCAAACCACACTTCCCAGCATGCAACACCGAGACACAGAGACAGACAGATGCTGCAGGATGCTGTTAGGAGACGTCTTTCCCAACTTCGAAGCCGATTCCACTTTTGGTCGAATGAAACTGCATGATTTTCTGAGAGATTCGTAAGTGTCTTGTGATGTGAGAGTGTGTTGTGTGTTATTTGTGTTGCTCTTCATAGATACAGTAGTTTTATTCTCAATGTCCACTACTTGAAGTCACATCTAACAATAGTCCTCTCCTTTCTCTTCTCCTCTGTGTTCTTATTATTATTCAGTACTTCTTATTAGTGTAAGGAAATGAACTGAAATGAATGATTCGGATATAAGATATGAGTTGTGTGGCTTGGCTATAAGCGAGTCTCTCTCATAATGTCCTCACAATGGACAACATGCAAAGTTAGTACGTGTCCAAAGCTGCTGTCTTTGTCTAAATCGTGGTTGTGTTTGTAGGTCAGGCACCACTTTTACCCCTTCAGCTACATGAAAACGCTGACAGACTCTGACACACATAAAGACCAGAGTCAGCTAAACACACTTTCACTATGTGTGTGTGTATGTGTGGTTCAGGTAAACCCTATGCTGTGGACTAAATGTCCTCACAAGGATAGTACAACCTGACATTTTTTACCTTGTGTGGCCATAAAGCCAATAAAGCATTTTTGCAAGCAAGCAAGTTTTAAGGTTTTTCTGTCTGTTTGCCAGTGTTCACATTCATCTCTGATTCAGCCTGGCATTCAGACAATCTTTTACCAGTCAATGACCTAGGATCAGTTATTGAATTATTGAGTCACTGATAAAATGTCTTCAGCAAATGAAGGATTGGCCCTCATCTCATTTCTGTGGTCCGTTAGTCGTCATAGCTCGTAAACCTCTATAGAGATGAATGGAAACTACAACAAATATAAGTTTCACATTCACATTTCTTCCAATACCAAAAATAAATAAATAAATAAATACACTTGATAGCTTTTCTATGATTTGCAAAAGAGGAAAGAATGTGGAGAGATTGATTACATTGCTCAGAAGACAGATGTCAAATCTGCAGTCACTCCCTCAGCCATAGTTTTAGAAACACTCATGCAGCAGCATTAACTCATTTACTATAATTTAATGCCAAGGTAATATAACACAAAGTATAGACTTTATAGACTGTACATTAAAGTTGAAAAAAAAGGAAATATAAAGAACTTTGCTTGATTTACAATGAAAATAACTGCTTTAAGACGAGCCTCCAAGATCAGAGAAGAAAAGCGTAACTGCGAGACTACACTGAATAAATTGCTTTTGTGGGAAAACAGCTTATCATTTAAAGAATCAATAGCCTGTCAGCTACTCTTCAACCTGTTTGCCATCAAGCATCCATTTTGGATTGATCTATTTTCAGAGTCTCCACCCCCCAAACATGCTTTTTATAAGATCATTCACAGACTATTTTTCTACAGGTAGGATTCAGCTTACAGCACTTGATTTCACTGGTGTCTGCAAACCAGACTGACTGTTGCAAAACTGAAATTCAGTGATATTAAGGCTGTAATGTGATTGGTTATCAAAGCACACATGATCCAATCCAGTGGTAGAGCTGCAGAGCTTGTGTCCGTCTCTGGAGTCCAAACGCTGAACTCAACAGTGATCGGATGACTGATCCACTGCATTGCTGATACTTTACTCATAATTTAAGAGTCAAATTTTCCAAATATCTGTCACAGGCACCAAAGGACCTGAATGAAAACACAGACATATAATAATCTTTATAAAGCGGAGAGTTCCGGTGCTTGATTCTGATTGGCTGAGCTACGTTCGAAGCTATTATAAATTACTCTACAAACACACACCTTTTGTTTACGTCTGTGTGTTGCTCGGCAACCACTTTGTAGCAACCACAACTGTTTCTGAGGAGCTACATTGTTTGGTGGAAGAATACTGTGTTTATTAATATCATTACACTTTATTTGCTCTGTTTTATTTTGTGAAACTTTACTACGTATATGGAATAACCGTTTTATAAAAGCAATAACTCCGCCTAACAACGCCCCCTAGCTGTTATAAACTCACTGTAAACCACGGCTTCACGGGGGTTATTGCTTTAACCGTTCTTTATAAGTAAAAAGGGGCTTAAAGGTATTGTAGTTACTCAAGACTGGTCTGGTCTTGGTCTTGACTCGGTCTTGCCTACTTTGGTCTCGACACACTCTGGTCTGGTCTTTATGTGGTCTTGACCAGTGTTGGGAAAGTTACTTTTAAAAGTAATGCATTAAAATATTGCTTTACTCCCTTAAAAAATTACTAATTGCGCTACGTAGTTATGAAAAGGAATGTGTTATGTTACTTTTGCGTTACTTTTCTCATCTGGGCTGGGCTCGTCTTACCATCCTACTTACCCCCCATCCTATTTGTTTTTATTATAAAACAGTTCTATTTTTGGCAAATGTAAAAGCCCTTTCAGACCAAAAGGGAAATGAATACATCTCAAGCTGAAGGAATAAAATACATAATTATTGCAGATTGTGTCAATTCTATACGTGGCATTTAATGTTTTTATTCATTTTGAGGAATACGGAATCTGTTTCTGTGTTAGTGAAATGAGTAAATAAATGCATGGTGACATCAGTCTAGATTTACAGTAAGTGTTGTGTTTGCATGCATTTACTCTGGATTTCTCTCAACGCAGGGACAGGAGAGATGTCAGTGAATCAATGGAAATAAAGTAACTCAGATATTTCATTTGAAATCAAAAAGTAAAGCATTACTATATTAGTTACTTGAAAAAAGTAATCCGATTACGTAACTCCCGTTACTTGCCCCCAACACCGGTCTTGACTACTCCACTAGTTGTAGGATTGTGAAACATTTAAAGCACAGAAATGTCTCTGATTGTGACTCCATGAATGAAGTGTTTCTCCGTCAGCTGGGGCGTCCTGTTCTCTCATCCTGGAGACTTCACTCCCGTCTGCACCACTGAACTCGGCAGGGCGGCTCAGCTCAGTCCCGAGTTCAGCAAGCGTAACGTGAAGCTGATGGCGCTCTCCGTCGACAGTCTGCAGGAGCATCACGACTGGAGCAAGGTTTGCCTCTGTCCGTCTGAAGTGTGTGCTTCTGTTGATCAGCTGGTAATGAGTCTCCATGGCTGATTTCAGGACATCATGGCCTACAATAACACAGAGCCTGGGAGCCAGTTTCCCTTCCCCATCATAGCGGATGATCGGCGGGAGCTGGTGGAGAAGCTGGGCATGCTGGACCCGGAGGAGAAGGACCACAACGGGATGCCACTCAGCGCCAGATGCGTAAGCACAGAATTAATGAATACGGGTTGAGAATAGGGCTGGAAATGAGTGTAGAAAGAGTTTTACGCTTTTCTTTTTCAAGGAGTCAGTGAACGTGAGCATGTAAAGAACATGTTTGTCCAGATCAGGAGCTCAAACTGATTAGGGTAAGACAGGATAAGAAGGTTTTCTTCCTCACCTTGATAACCCAGACAGCACAGTCTCGTCTCAGCACGTTTGACGAATGTTTATGCTATTTTTTAATTTCATCTGAATATCAACATTTGTGAGATTGTGAAAAATAGTGACATTGTATTATATGTAGGGCTGTCATCGTTAACATGTTAATAATTTAACGCAATTAACGCTAAATTACTGAAGCATAATTTCTATTCTAACCCTTTAACCAAATTTTGCTTCTCTGCTTGCGATCAGATCATTTTAAGCCGCTAAACTCCGGGAAAGTTTTCAGTCCAATGATCCAGTAAGCAAATGCATTCAAACAATCCGTCCAAAACAGCGCTAATATAAAGGAAACCAGGCTGATTACATCAAAGATTGCAGAGAGAACAGAGACTTGCGTTGCGTTTTAAGTGAATTATTAATTCCAGTGTTTGGCTTTTAAACACGAGCTCTGTCATATTCTGTGATTGTCTCTGAAGAGCGCGAGTCCTCACACAGACTGAACGGATTGTGAACACATCCCACCGCTGTATGGTCAGAAGAGACACAAACTACGGTTTCTCGACTGGATAAGCTAGTAGTCTCGCTAGTAAAGTTTTGATGGATGAAGACTGCAATCAAGGTAAAGATGATTGTGGTGGCGTACAGGAGTCGTACAGTAAACACGCGGGGAGTCCGTTATAATAATGCGTGTATGAGTGCTCTTGACGCACTGATCGCACATTGTATTTATGCACAGGCACAGACATTTCCGTACATTCACGTTGTTTCCACACACATTCACAATAATGTTTTGATTTGTCATGTTTATGTTGCTGTGTTTATTAATTCTGAATGGATCCGTGTACTGTATTAGATATATGCAGTCAGCAGGCGGTTGGTTTAGGGTTGTTTTGGCATCTCCATGTGGTCCTGTTCGGTATCGCAACTTGGCTTCTCTAAAATGTAAAAAAGCTCTTTGCTGTTGCACTGTACACATACTATAAAATTCTGATTTTTTTTCTTTCATATGTACGTACAGTATATGGGCAATTTATATCATTTGGATCTGTGGTGTCCTTTTGGAGTTTCTAAGTGTGCTTTTTTGGAAAGACATCTACATTTATCTTGAAAAAAGCTTGCAGAAAATACAGATGTTTGAGAATCACCCTTCAATCTTTTGGTTTACTTTGCTGGATATAGCAAATGATGACAAAAATAAACATTTGAAACAAGATAAATGGTCTATGCTAAATTTCATGAAGTGTGCGATTAATCGCGATTAATCACAGAAAAAGGATGTGATTAATCAGATAAAAATTGTAATCGATTGACAGCCCTAATTATATGTTGCATATCAATGTCTGTTTGTTAATGAGGGATCTGTGGACACATCAATGTTTTTAGATTTGTGGAATACAAATTGTAGTTTGTATTTTGAAGTAAAAAGATAAAATTAGACCCTTGGGGTTAGATGGGCCACCAGAATTGGCACAGAAGCCCTTAAGTTGCATGTTGTTAGTGTTATTTTTACATTTAATACTTATTGTAATTATTTAATATTTCCATGAATTAGATGTACATTTCAGAAGCCTTAATTAAAACCTTAAAAAAGGTTAAAACCTTAAAAAAGGTTAAGTGAGTAAAATCATAAAATTTCCATTCATAGTATGGCTATTATGACATATCTTCAATCAAAATATGGACAGTTAAATATGTAAAATATTTACATGCCTGTATGCAAGTCATAGAATAATTTTACCTTTCAGATAAATCTCTTTTACTGGGATTCTGGTTTTTCTATCAGCTTTTCAATTATTAATCTTAAGTGTCAAAACGCTATTTTAAATAGAACAGTTGATTTAATGTTTTAAATTATTGACACTTTAAAAATACATAATGTCAGTAAACTTGCATTGAATGAGCTCTGAACGTGTGTATTCTTCACTCAGGTGTTTGTGATCGGCCCGGATAAGAAGTTAAAGCTTTCCATTCTCTATCCTGCAACAACAGGACGAAACTTTGATGAGATTCTGCGTGTCATTGACTCGTTACAGTTAACGGCACACAACCGTGTGGCTACGCCTGTGGACTGGAGGGTGAGAAGCGTCTGTTTGGAGATTGATTAGTGCTGTGTTGATTCTTCTGTCTGTGTGTAATGCGTGTGGATCTGCTCCGAAGCCTGGAAACAGTGTGATGGTGCCTCCCAGAATCCCTGAGACGGAGGCTGCGATGCTCTTCCCCGCTGGAGTCTATACCAAAGACCTGCCGTCTGGGAAGAAATACCTGCGCTACACACCACAACCCAACACACATCAGCAGCGGACTACAGACGGAGAACTGGAGACGAGCCATCTGTAACAACACCAGAGATGATCAGAAATCAGGAGGCAAAGTCCTCACAGCTACGTTTTTAATGCTTTACTTTAATCCACAGTAAATTAGCATTCCAGAAAGACTTAAAGAGATAGTTCAGCCAAAAATTGACATTTGCTGTTAATTTAGTCCCCCTCAGGCCATTCAAGATGTAGGTGACCTTCCTTTTCCTCGGCTTCCCATTTATGAGAATAAAAAAAGTATATCAGGAGCACAAAATTAATCCCTTTGGCTCCTAATGATATATTGAGGTCTTATGAAGCGAAATGATTGGTCTGTGCAAGAAATACTTTTGCATTCCACTATATGTTTTTTGACTCTCAGAATACCAGTAGCCACTAGGCGCGTTTCCATTACAGATTTGGGCAAAACTTTGGCGATATTTATAAAGGCGAATTAATAAAAAAAGTAGTGCCAGTTCTGGACTCTAAACGTAACCTTTTGCCTCTCGCGGTAAGTCATGGCAACGGATTTTGGTGGGATTTTGATGAATTTTGGCTATATTTATTCAAAGGAGGCGTATGCGTGTATCTTTACAGAAGCAGCAAAGAGAGCCGCTTCAGAAACATACGTGGCGCGCTGGATTCTGGAATAAACACAAGCATCATGGCTTCAACTTCATCAATCAGCTTCAGTGGCTGTATCAGAGCCACACTGCACCGCAGACGTGTGCAGTGTAAATTGTCTAAGCATTAATGGTAGGGAAAGCCCCTTATACTGGAGAGCGGCCACGTGTGATGTGTTTCTTGGAGGTTATAGTGCATTGAAGATTGATCATATGACTTTTTACATACGCCAGGTGACCTGTAAATGCGAAAAAGCCGTTTCCATTGCAGTTTTGCGAATTATCACTTTTTCGCATTGCCTGAAAAACCACCATGCGAGCGTAAAAACTTTTTTGCGAAATATATCGGCGTTTTCGCAAAATTTACGCAATTCCAGCGTATTTTCAATTCGCAATTTCAATTAGCGCAATTTGAAGGGTAATGGAAACGCGGCCCCGCCTACTGACTACATTGTATGACCTCCAAGAAAATACAGTTTCAGCTAAACATATTCTGTAATGCTCTACTGAAAGAAAAAAGCCATCTACATTTGGATGATCTGAGGAGGAATAAATCAACAGCAAATTCCTTTTTGGGGAACTGTCCTTAATGACGACACATTTGCCAGATTTAAACAATTATTACTAGATTTACAAAAAAACAAAAAACAAACAACAAAACAATTCTAATGGATTTTTACATTTTTCAAAGTAATAAATTAGTATTAAACTAAGTCATATATCAATGTAATAGTTTAGTTTTTCTTTGCTTTTTAACTTTATTCCTAAATACTTTCGAACAAAGTATCACATTTCAATGCTGTGTATTTTATTGTGAAATCATGTTTAGTTTTAACAAACACAACACACACACAAACAACACACACACACACACACAACACACACTTCAACACAAATCATGCTAAATCTGATCTTTAATAAAAAAAAATACTGATTTGCATGTGAGAAGCTGTGGTTTAACATTTTATCTGGGTGATGTTTAGGTGTAAAAGGCTGAACACAGAATATTTTGTGTAGTTTGTGTGCTCAGTAAAAGCACAGATGAAAGAAAATCCACTGTTTTTGACATTTTTATTAGTCAAAAAAGCATCACTGAAAATAAGTGGAAATACAAAGCCTCAGAGGTAAAATATAATGGTATTAAAAAGAGTTAAATTCCTTTATGCAAAATGTTTGGAATGGTTTCTGAGTTTTATAAAACTTAAATATTTAAAGGGATATTTCACCCAAAAATTAAAATTCTGTCAATTAAATACTCTTTCAACACGTTTAGTTTAGGACCTTCGTTTCATCTTCGGAACACAATTTAAGATATCTTTGATGGGTCTGAGAGCTCTCTGACCCTGCATGACAGCAACACAACTGAAATGTTCCCAAGGCCAGAGACGTAGCAAGGATATCTGTAAAATAATCCATGTGACATCAGGGGTTCATCCGCAATTATACAAAGCTATGAGAATACTTTTTGTGAGCAAAAGAAAAAAAAAACGACTTTATTAAACAATTCTTCTCTCCTTACCCCTGTAAACAGTGTTGTATGGTTTGTTTGTGTCAGCTGGCGTCACGCCGAAATCTGTTTTCTACGAATGTTGTGATTGTTGTGAACGCAAACAGGTATTCAGCGGAACTCATGATGTTTATGTATGGTTTGGTTAGATAGGAATTTTGGCTGCGAGACAACATATTTGAAATCTGGATATCGGAGGGTGCTGCAAAAAAAAAAAATCTTTAAAAGTTTTTTTAAAGTTGTCCAAAATGAAGTTTTCTTAGCAATGCATTACTACTAAAACATTAAGTTTGATATATTACGGTAGGAGATTAAAAATATCTTCATGGAACTGACTTTACTTTAAATCATAATGATTTTTGGCAAATAAACGAAAAAATGTAATTTGGACATACAATGTATTGGTGGCCATTATGATTATCTGTATATTCTCCTAAACCTAAAACCATCTTATGTTAACATTAACACAGCTTCCAATGATATATCTAGCCACATCTTTTAAAAGCACCATTTCCTTTACGTTGGTTGATAACACTTTAAGTAGAAAAATTACTTCAAGTAAGAGAAATACTTTATTTCTTTCTTCCTAAAAATTCCTTACAATTATTCATAGTGCATTTTCTTCAGATAGCAAACATACACAAAATTCGTTTTTTTTAAATCTATTTTATCCGATTATTTATTATTATTAAATTGAATTGTATGATTATATGTTTTTAAAAGGGGTGTTCTGTGGTGCCATGTCTGAAAGTTGTTGAAGATATGGGGAAGACATGAGTCAAGTCAGTCACCTTTATTTATATAGCGCTTTTAACAATTCAGATTGTGTCAAAGCAACTGAACAGCATTCATTAGGAAAATAGTGTCAATAATGCAAAATGACTATAGTAAACACAAATTTTTCCGTATTTTTAAAGACAGTTCATCACTGAATTCATGACATTGATTCAACATACAAATCTTGTTAAAATGTCAACGTTTTCAACCGTTCAGCATTAAACGTTGTATCAACGCTGTTTCAACACTGAAACAAGAACTGACTTTTTTTTTTTCAAAGCTGAAGGTCGGTCATATGCCATCCTAATGAATATTGACTGTAGTAAAGGGTGACAGCTAGATTTTCCAGTAGGCAGAAGTGCTCTAATAATTCTGCCTGTGACTCACACACTGATCTATAGAAATGATCCAGGTGAATAATGCAGTTCTCTATTAGACCAGTGATCCCTCATCCTCCAGTCCAGCAGGGGGCGCAATGCAAGCTGCTTCACATCCCTCCAGTAACGCCACAGAAGATTCAAACTGAAACATGGGGATGAGGACGGGTTTACTGGTAACTGGGTATTTCATTGTGGTGCTGTGGCATTAATGGGTAAACTCTGGTCAACTCCGTAGCTATTGACGGGATTTGTATATTTGCTGCATAAATACTAAGAATATCTTTCTAACTTTTTACCCCAACAGTTCAAAATTCACAAAGGAACTACAATTGTGTGTGGGAAGAGCTTCTCGCTGACCGTTAGCTGTTAGTGTCCAGTGAGGCACCTTTGTGTTGTTCCACAGTTGAGAAATGCAATGTTTGCTAATGTTTTATGGAAGGGTGTTTTCAGGAATTGTCAAATCGCTGAACTGTGTTCGCAACAGTGAAACTCGTGACCGTAGTTGGCTAACAATGCTTTTGGAAAATACACCCAAATACATAAGCATTGGGACACACATCTTAAATACTCCATTCAGGTATTTAAATCCGACCCATCGCCACAGGTGTGTAAAATCAAGCTCTAGCCATGCAGTCTGCATTTACAAACACTGATGAAAAAACAGTGATAATGCAATCAGTCAGCTAGATATCAAGATATGCCACGCTCAACTGTAAGTGGTATTATTGAGAAGTGGAAGCATCTCAGCCATGAAGCTGAAGATCTTGTAAAAGCACAGAGCGGGTCACCGAGAGGAAAAGTCACCAATGCTCTGCAGATTGCAGAGCCGTAGTGCTCCAAACTTTCACTAGCATTAATAACAGCTTCATGAATGGGTTTTCATGGCCGAGCATCCTCATGAAGCCTCACATCACCAGTACAATGCCAAGCGTGGGATGATGGACAGATACTGGACTCCGGAGCAGCAGAAACCTGTTCTGTGGAGATTGATGGGTGAACAAACCCTTTGATATAAAGACTTTTGAGCTGTACAAGACAACAATACTGTGTAAATGAAGTACCCAGATCTGTGTAAATGAAGATGACCAGCAGCATTACATGACAGACAGATGTCCCAGGTAACACAAATGTTCATCAAATATGCAGCCTTAAAATAAATAAATAAAACATATCTTAATCATTTCTGTCTGTATAATCTTTACTTCTCAGATTCTGCCACTGATGGAAGCAGATGAAGTACATGAACAGACATTCAAAAACATGATATTTCAGATATTCAGAGACTGTGTGAGTGAGTGGTTCATTTCAGTTTCTGAAAATCAGCAGTGAGTTTAACAACATCAAGTATAAATAACCAGAGCCCTCAACAGTTATCTGTGTGAACGTCAGTACATTTGTGTTCCCTGCTGATGCATTATCACATGTATGATCTGTTCAGACGAGTTTATAAGAGTCCACAGAACAACACAGATCATTAAACCAAGCCTGAGTCTCTGAACACTCTCATACAGATACTCCTGTACAACACACGACTTTATATAAAAACAGCATCATGACATGAAGAACAGATTCACAGAAGCCTCAGAGCAGTCATATTCATTCACCTTGTGAGCACTGATTCTGACGACAAACATGACTACAGACATCTCAAACTATTTCACATGCATAACCTTTCTATATATATATGCATATATGAAGTATCTTTTTTTCCTGCAGAAAACGACTTTGCTTGTAAAAATATTAAAAATATACTAAATATATAGATATCTAAAATGCAATGACATTATAAAGATGTTTTTGTTTTTATGTCATCAGAAGTGACATACATTACACATAAGATACTAGAATTAATTTAAAAAAGCATTACCGTCCATAAACATGTATGTTGAGATTTATTTCTAATGAGAATACTTCTGTGTAGTCTGTGTGAACCACACTTACACTGTCAATACACAAATATATAAACACAGTGCATGCAGGTTTTCAGAGGGTTTGTCTGGACTCCTCGTTCATCACGTCCTCTGAGAGCCGATCATGACTTTGGAGATGAAGTTGACGATGGCGCTGGCGGGCTGCTCGGGGTCGTGCTCCGCGAACACATGACACACGTTCTCCAAACCGCTGCCTGCTTTCCTCGCCACAAACCCGAAGATCCTGCCGCGGAAGGAAGTCGTTTAGCAAAGGCCTGCTTTAACCCTCTGCTGCTCTACATTTCTGACCAAAAGAACTGACATTTTTATTTGTTTTTTTTTTTTTTTTTTTTTTTTTTTTTTTTAGGCTAGTCCGTCTAATTAAATTTTTTTATCTAATTAATTACATGATGTGTCGATTAATTAATCAAATTATTCGCAAATTACATTTGGCTGGGAAAATACCCCCCAAAAGATTATTTAAAGCTATTTTTGTGTTAAATGAGAAAGTATTAAGTAGACATTACAAATAGTAGCTTTAGAAAGACATATTTTGTTTGATTCAACATTAAAATGTATTACACATAAACATTTAAGCTACAACGGCCTAACATAAACTATGGAACATAAAAGAAGATCATTTGAGAAACATTTGCACTGGAAGTCATTGGTAACCAAAACAGCTTTGTTACCAACAGTCTTCAAAATACTTCTTTTATGATCCACAAAAGAAAGAAAGTCATTCGGTTTGTAAATTATGACAGAATTTTCATTTTTTTGGGGAACTATCCCTTTAACGCCCCCCCCCCACCCCCCTGTTTTTAATGAATATACTCTAAAGAAGAAACTAAAACTGCCAGCATGTGGCTGTAAATGTCTTTATGATTCATTCATTCAATTCATTCAAACGGCTGACTCATATAGGAATTCAGTAAATGGCTCTCTTTATGAATGGAGCTTTGATTCATTGATTCACTCGATTCATTCAAAACGCGGGGGGGGAAATTCATTCAGAAACTAAATGCCGCTGTGTTGCTCGGAGAAACAGTTCTGCTGTGGCTTTATAGGTAATATTTCTGTTGGCAAAACTGAGCAAAAACATAATATTATCATATTTGTCAACAGTCAACTTCATGAAATATAAGATGATGTAGAGGTCTGGGGGCAGGGCCAGCTGTTAACTGCTAAAATATTCTAATCGCGTTATTTTTTCATAACTAAATAACGCATTAAACTGACAGCCCTAATTTTTTCTTTTATTTTATTATTTTAATTCTCAGAATGGTACAAATCCCGGTACAAGGTTTGCACTTGCTGTTTAAATGCAAAAAATCATGAGCCTGATTCTAAAAGATTAAGGTGTGTGAAAACAAAATGGTTGCATTGGTTAAAATGATCGCATTGGAAACGAATGAGAAGTGTAAGCGTTTGGTACTGTGCCCAAACTAAATCTTACTGAAAGCTCATTTATTTCTGATATCAACCTCAAATTTGGAACACAACGTATTTAGATTTATGGTTTTGACTTTCTCACAGTTTTAGAGTAAAACATGTTTTGGAAAATATATTTTTCATATAAAATTTTAAAAGAGTATTTTTGTGCATTTTTCATAACAATAAACTTAAACTTAACTATTTAATTGCTGCAATAATTTGCCAAATGTATTCTTAAAAAAAGATCAAACTTAAGTCAGTTTAAGATGGACATTTCATTTTGAGTTCTATGCTGAAAAGTGGTAATGTTCATATTAAACTATTCTGTAAAATATAATTTAGTACATAAAAAACATTATCAAACTAAAATATAATACATTATTTTCATTGAAGTAAAAAAGCAGCACGCGAGCAGCAGCAGGGTTAACTCTTCCTCTGATTAGCCAGATAAATAAAGAACTTAGGTTGACAATCACATGAAAACAAGTGCACTCACTTTGCCGAGGAGCAGCCATCTCGTTTCCATCTGTGAATGAACAGAGACACAATGAAAAATAAATATGAGACTCACAGAAACACCAGCTGAGTGTAAATGATATGAAGCCGGTGATGGAGCAGAATGGACTCACTTCCTATCCTGTGGGTCCAGAGCACAGAAGATGACGGTTTTTTAACAGCGTATGTCTCCGGAAGAACATCTGAGAGAGACAGTGTTGTGTGTGTGTGTGTGTTTGAGTGTGGTGTGTGTGTGTGTGTGTGTAGTGTATAGTGTGTGTGTGTGTGTGTGAGTGTTTGTGTGTGTGTGTGTGCGCGTGTGTGCGTGTGTTTGAGTGAGTGTGTGTGTGTGTGTGTGTGTGATGTGTGTGTGTGTGTGTGAATGTTTGTGTGTGTGAGTGTGTGTGTGAGAGAATGTGTGTGTGTGCGTGTGTGAGTGTATGTGTGTGTGAGTGTGAGTGTGTGTGTGTTGTGTGTGTGTGTGTGTGTGTGTGTGTGTGTGAATGTGTGATGTGGGGTGAGTGTGAAGTGGGTGTGTGTGTGTGTCGGTGTTGTTAATGTGTGTGGTGTGTGTGTAGGTGTGTTTGTAGTGTGTGTTGTTGTTGCGTGTGAATGTGTGATGTCTGTGTGTGATGTGTGTGTGTGTGTGTGTGTGTGTGCGTGTGATGTGTGATGTGTGTGAGTGTGAGTGTGTGTGTGTGTGTGTGTGTGTGTGTGTGCGCGTGTGTGGGTGATGTGTGTGAGTGTTATTGTGGTGTGTGATTGGTGAGTGTGGTGTGTGTGTGTGTGATGGTGTGATGTTTGTGAGTGGTGAGTGTGAGTGTGTGTGTTGTGTGTGTGTTTCTGCTGGAGTTTCCTCATCTTCGTACATGAACAAACGAGCAGAGTGATGTTACTTTTAATATTATTTCGAGTTAATGTTTACACTCCTGCATTCAGTTAAAGAGCAGGTCATATGAGTTTTTGAAAAGTAGGGTACAATGGGGCTAAAGGCACACCTTAAGAAAAAATGTGCTATTCACTGCGCCTAACATGTATAATTGCAGAAAAAATATATACGTTTGTATAGAACATTAATGGAGCAACAGATGTAGTGTGAAAATAAATCATACAAGTTGTTTATTTTGTTTAAAAATCTTATAAATATATTGTTTACCGCCCCACACACCACATAGTCAAAGGCCCACAGTATTGATACAAATACTTCAGCTAAAATAACGCTTTTATAATAATGTCTAAGTTAATACTTATTCAAAACAAGAATAGCAAAGTTTGTACCATTTTCTGCTTATTTTGAAAAATAAAAGTATTACTTTTTGTTCAATAAATAGTCATTAAAATGTTAATATAAAAATATATTTTAAAATACAGAAACAAAATCATTTTAATAAGTAAAGATTCTGAAAGCATTGAAGGAGATCCAATAATAATTGAATATATATTTACAGTAGTAACAACAAATGATATTTTATTATATGATTAATATCATGTTTTTAAATATGATGGTTTCGTTCTAAACATGGTGATTATCTCTGATTATCTCAACACGGGATTCGCTAAACGCTTGTCCATCAAAGATAAGTACGTACTGTACCTTCTTTATTTGGACCAACAAGCGTCTCCGAGTCACAATCTGCAAGTGTGATTAATACGTTGTGTACATTTTCAATTGAGTGCTCAAAATATCAATTTTTTTGTGCTAATATGTGATGCATACCTTGTGCCGCTAATACAGATATACTGTCTGTCTGAAATAGTTCTGATTAATGTAGACTGTAATTACTTTGTTTAAAAATAAAGGATGTAGACAAGAATGTAAAGAATGTATTGTTTCGCCAGCACTCGGCTAACATACCATTATTGTTTTGTTAAGTGTTTACAGTTTAGCAGCTAAACTTTAGATGTGGGCACGATTCGCTTGCATAAGTGTTAAACAAAATGTTTTTTATGTCATTATTTTAAGAATGGATTGGAGCACTATATTATTGTTTTGTGTAAAGGTAGCGCTAGCTAACTTTCTCAAGTACTCCTCTCTGAACCAATCACAACAGACTTGGCCAGTTGACCAATCAGAGCAGAGCAGGCTTATGGAAGGGAGGGGTTTACAGACCTTAAGCTCAGAACTGCTTCAAACGAATCCGTTTCAAAATCACTGACAAATGACTCTAATATTAAATGTATATTCTGAGAAAATTACAATGTTTTCTGACATTAGATGCATTTAAACCCGTTGTAGGGGACTCCAACACAATATAAGGACACTTTCAAAAAGCATATGACCTGCTCTTTAATGGGTTGGCTCTTTAACGAGTGTAAGTCACTGTGGGGAAAAGTGTCAGTCAGAGGCGTGAATGTTTGAGGGCTGCGTTACTTTCTCTGGTTGTCGGTGAGCGTGATTCCCTGCGAGGACACTTTGAAGTGCACTACGGTGGAGGACGGGAGCGAGTCGGCGCTCAGGACCTCAGCGGTGGCCTTCTGCACCGCCTGAAACCCCGTCAGAGACTCCATCTCCACCGAGCCCAGGAACCACACGTTACAGGCTAGAAAACACACGATTATGAGAGTGTGAGGTTAATCAGTGAGTGACTACGGCTCAGGTATCACTACTGGACGCACCTGCTCCTTGATTGAGGAGCTCAGCCGCAGAGTTGGTGATGGACTGTGACGAAGCGCTGACAGCGTCCTCTAGAGGATCTGAGAGAAACAACAGCACACCATCACACCCAGCTTGAGTCTCTCCTGGATCATATTATAATCATGTGCACTCATGAGACGGTCATAATGTCAACTGAATGAGCTCATCAGAATTTAACAGTGAGTTTATTTAAGTGCTTATACACTACTGGTCAAAAGTCTAAAAGAAGTCACCTTTGCTCACCAAGACTGCATTTATTTGATCGCAAATACAGTAATATTTTGAAATATTATTACAGTTTAAAATATACGTTTTCAATGTGAATATCTGTTCTGTGATTAAAATTTTCCGCATCATTACTGATTGTCTTCAGTGTCACATGATGATTAGTTTAGTATTATTTATATGCTATTATAGCATTTATTAATTTAATCTGCATTTTTTTTGTCATTTTAAAGATTTGCTGATTTCCTTTATTTTTTTATTTTTTTATTAGATTTAGTTAAATTTTTTCCATTTTAGTTTAGTTTTTGTCATTTTAGTACTTCAACTTAGTTGACAAGGCAGTATTTTTAGTTTAGTTAGTATTTTATTTTATTTACGCTTTATTATGAATGAACAGAAGTGATTTTGATGGTTGTAGTGAACAGTAAGAGATGAATACCTCTGTCAGGAATGATGAGTTTACAGGGAAGAGCCAGAGGAGTGATGGAGTGCTGACAGACCAGAGCAGCTCAGACTGGCCTGCAACACATACACACCCACACACCCACACACACCACACACACACACTCACACAGACACACACTCACACACACACACATATAAACACACACACACACACACCACACAACCACACACACACACACAGCGACAGACACACACAACACCACAACACACACAGACAGACAGACACAGACCCACACAACCACACACACACACACACACACACACAACACACACAGTACACACACCTCACTACACACACACACACACAGCCACACACACACACCCACACAACACACACACACACAACACAAACACAAACACACACACACACCCACAGACAGACAACACACACATCACACACACACATCACACACACATCACACACACACCACAAACACACAGACACACACTCACACACAACACCCACAACACACACACACACACACCATACCAGACATACACATACACCCACACACACACACATCACACACATACACAACACACACAGACAGTACACATCCACCCTCACACACACACCCACACACACAACACCACACACACACCACACACAGACACATACACACACACAGACACACACTCACACCCACACACAGACCCATACACCACACACACACACACACACACACACACACACACACACACACACACACATACTACACACACACACACACACAACACACACTCACCTGCCACACACCCACACTACACACCCACACCCCCACACAACACACACTTACACACATGCTGCACACACACACACACAACACAACACACACCAACACCACAGTCACACACACACACACACACACAGAACACACACACACAGAACACACACACACACACACACCACACTTCCCACAGCAATTCTTGCACACACACACACACACGACACACCTACACACCACACACACACACACCACACCCAACCCCACACACACGTACACACAGCGTGCACACACCACACAACACACACAGACAACACCACACACACACACACCCACACACACCCACACACCGTCCACCCCTTCGTTCGACCCACACACACACCACATCATCAGTGTTATTGAGTGAGGTTAACACAGCATCACGAGTCAGTCACTGTCTGATGACTACCAAAGTAGGGTTCGTTATGGCATCCCTTTATCCGTACGCACCGCGCCGAGCACTCTATCAGGACGTGCCCGCATCCCTCACTGGAAGTCCACTCCGACACACACACACACACACACACACACACACACACATCAACAATGCCGTCTATAACTCACAGCTAATGCGTAACGCACATCAGCACTACACTGATCTGACAAACAAGAGAGCTAACCGCACTGACTGTGCACTGTTACCCCTGGGAGATTCATCCGGACACACACGTTATGCTGAGAAATACTCAGCTCTATAGTTCTTCGCAGCCCGTCGTCAACATACCAATTTGAAAAACTAGCGGAATGCATAGTCGATATAAAAAACTGGATGACGAGTAGTTTCTTACTGCTAAATTCTGAAAAAACAAAGGTTTTAATTATTGGGCCAAAAATCTCTGCATGTAATAACCTAAAACACTTTCTAACACTTGATGGCTGCTCTGTTAATTCTGCGTCATCAGTTAGGAACCTAGGTGTGCTATTTGATAGCAATCTTTCTTTTGAAAGCCACGTTTCTAGCATTTATAAAACTGCATTTTTCCATCTCAAAATATATCTAAATTACGACCTATGCTCTCAATGTCAAATGCAGAAATGTTAATCCATGCGTTTATGACCTCAAGTTTAGATTATTGTAATGCTTTATTGGGTGGTTGTTCTGCACGCTTAATAAACAAACTCCAGCTGGTTCAAAATGCAGTAGCTAGAGTTCTTACTAGAGCCAGGAAGTATGACCATATTAGTCCGTTTCTGTCAACACTGCACTGGCTACCTTTTAAACATCGTATAGATTTTAAAACCCTGCTAATTACTTATAAAGCCCTGAATGGTTTAGCTCCTCAGTATTTGAACGAGCTCTTATTGCATTATAGTCCTCCACGTCCACTGTGTTCTCAAAACTCTGGCCATTTGATAATACCTAGAATATCAAAATCAACTGTGGGCGGCAGATCCTTCTCCTTTTTAGAGCCCAAACTCTGGAATAACCTACCTAACATTGTTCGGGAGGCAGACACACTCTGTCAGTTTAAATCTAGATTAAAGACCCATCTCTTTAACTAGTCATACACATAACACACTAACACATTTCTAATAGTCACTCCGTTAAAGTGTTGTTAGGCTGCATTATTATGACAACACGGAAACCTGAACACTTCTCCATAACACCCGATGTACTTGCTAAATTGTTAGAAGAATGTCATCTACGCTAAAATTAGTCTGTGTCTCTCTTATTCCGAGGTCACTGCAGTCACCCGGATCCAGTACGTTCCAGACCATATGGTGGATCAGCACCAGAGATGACCTCACACACCCTGAAAGACAGCGTAGACCATGTCAGCTAGATGAGCCCCAGAGACAGATCACCAGTGAAGACCTTGTTTCCTAGACGGCCACCGGGACAAGACCATGGAACCAGATTAGTCCTCTGCACAATCTGACTTTGCTGCAGCCTGGAATTGTACTGCTGGTTCGTCTGGTCAGAGGAGAACGGGCCCCCCGACTGAGCCTGGTTTCTTCCCAGGGTTTTTTCTCCATTCTGTCACCGATGTAGCTTCGGTTCCTCTGGCTTGCTTAGTTGGGGACACTTCATTTCCAGCGATATCGTGGACTTGATTGCACAGAGACTATTTAAACTGAACTGAGCTGGATGATGACTGAATTCAATGATGAACTGCCTTTAACTGAAGATTGAGTGTTTACTATTGTCATTTTGCATTATTGCCACACTATTTTCCTAATTAATGCTGTTTAGTTGCTTTGACAATCTGTATTGTTAAAAGCACTATAAAAATAAAGGTGACTTGACTTGATGTAACATTTAAAGAGTTATACATTTAGATGAACTAAACTGCAAATTCATTATTATAATTTTTTTTTTAAATGACACAAGTTTGAATAGAAATGTCATTAAAGTATATTTTAGTTTACAATAAATGATTGTCAGTACATTAGCCATATTTCATAGACAATAAACGTAATTCTGAAAATACATATAAAGATGTACAGAAGTACCGCTTAAGTGGGTCAACAAAGTTCAAGTAACTGTAATATGTAAATGTAATTTGATATAAACTAATATATATATATTGATAAATTGATAAACTGTGGCATATTATACCCAAAAATTCTTCATGC
The DNA here is from genome assembly GCA_018155175.1 of Sinocyclocheilus anophthalmus. Lineage (NCBI taxonomy): Eukaryota > Metazoa > Chordata > Actinopteri > Cypriniformes > Cyprinidae > Sinocyclocheilus > Sinocyclocheilus anophthalmus. Next base: position 382,322 of record JADLZN010011119.1, read on the forward strand.
AGTGGACTACCAGTAAAATTGATAACAATTTGGGACCAGTAATTATTCAGACACTTTGACCTGACCGTGTTTTGCGTAAGTATTTTTTTAATTGCTAATGCAACCTTTTTACTCCACAGACTGAACAAAATTAAGCATTGCTTGGTAATTGGCTGAGCTAAATTGCTATTATCTAATTGTGTACTTAAATTTAACAGCTGAATAATGTTTGGTTGATTGTAATCCATTACATACCTTTCTATCAAAGTTATCTGACATTATCAAGATGAATTTGTTCTGACACAGATTAACTCTGTGTTCTTGTCGTATTTTATTACCATTTTCTAAACTATAGCGAATAAACTGTGATAATGTGAGAAACGCTGAAGGTGTCTGAATAAATTTTGGTTTGACTGTATATCTAAAAGTGTATTGTTTCCCTAATAAATACTCTTTTTTTTTTTTTTTAAGTATGCTAAAATGTATTTCTTTTTCACAATGGAAGGCTGGTTTGTGTGTGTGTATGTGTGTGTGTGAGTGTATGAAGTGTTTATCTATTATATGTGTCCCTGGAGCACAAAAGCAGTGTTAAGTCGCTGGGGTATATTTGTAGCAATAGCCAACAATACATTGTATGGGTTAAAATTATAATTTTCTCTTTTATGCCAAAAATCATTAGGATATTATGTAAAGATCGTGTTCCATGAAGATATTTTTGTAAATTTCCTACCATAAATATAACAAAACTTAATTTTTGATTAGTAATATGCATTGCTAAGAACTTCATTTGAACAACTTTAAAGATGATTTTCTCAATATTTAGATTTTTTTGCACCCTCAGATTCCAGATTTTCAAATAGTTGTATCTCAGACAAATATTGCTTTCTCCTAACAAACCATACATCAATGGTGAGATTATTTATTCAGCTTTCAGATGATGTATAAATCTCAATTTCCAAAAATTGACCCTTCTGACTGGTTTTGTGCTCCAGGGTCACATTTATGTCTCTTCATGCAGTAACTAGTGTCTTCTGAAACTATCACACATGACGATGGTTTGATATGTTGTCTGTGTCAGCGCTGATCATGTGAACACAGATGTGAAGGAACCACTGGTCTGCTGATGGTCTCTCACCTCTCCGGCTCTGCAGAGCTGACAGCGGCGGTGTGGACACCTTCATGGCCAGTCCATACGCTCCTCTGAACGAGTGACTGTCCCTCACGATGAAGGAGCCGGGCTCTCTGTCCTTCAGGACCGTGATAGCTGCATGAGAACAGAGAGAGGTCAGATGAGCGTCAAACACCGCAGCCGTCCATCAGCTGTCACGATGGGATCCGTACCTTGTTCCCGAGCGATGTCGGGCTTGTACCAGTATTTGGAGGTGTCCTGGACGAAGCTGACGGTCAGCCGGTCTGAGGGCAGGAAGCTGGGGAAGGGGATGCTGAGCAAGGAGACGCTGTGAGGACTGGAGAAACCGCTGAGAGACTCCGAACCCTGCGACAGCTCGCCGTCAGACTCCAGTGCCTCCAGCTTCTCCTCAAAAGGCTGCTGCAGGACTCGGGCTCTCGGGCCGCTGAGAGGAGAGCTGTGGGCGTTCGGAGCGGGCAGAGACGGGCCAGAGGAGGACGGGGCGAAGCTCACGCAGTCTGCAGACCTGCAGCAACAACAAACAACACTCTACTATCATCATCAACAACTCAACAAATCTCACATTAGTTTTCACATCAGATTTTGACAGAATTAAAATCATTCAGAGCTACAATCTGATTTTACAGGGTTCATGAAATGCATTTTTAAATTATTTTAATATGTTTCCTGAGGTGCACTCATAATCTTCAGGGCCGTTTACACATCATCATTTTCAACTAAAAATGGAAAACTTTTCATGCATTTTGGCCGTTCATTTACACGACAATGGTGAATTAGGGGCCTGACAACACACACTTTTGAAAACCGGTTTCAAAGCGCAAGTTTTTGAAAACAATATATTTTTGCGAATCCATGTGAACGGGGAACCTTTTTGTCTGTACATGAAACTTATCAAAAACACAAACGAAATACTTAATGACTTAAAAGTCATAATTTCAATATAGACAGTGATTTTCTACCCCGAATTTCTCCTCTGATTTGAAGGCTCTGCTGTCTAACATCACTGAATATGAAATAAGCATTACACAGGGAACTCTCTTGAAAACGTTTACTGCATTTTTACTACAACAGCTGCCAAGATGAACTAATCATGACGTCACGATTCTCCCGATTTCAAATCCAGGTGTTTCAGAAGGGTAGACATTAATAAATCTTTTTTTTTTTAAATGGGGAGTTCATTTTAAACTCGTAAACTTGAAGTATGTTTGAAGTATGTTGAAGAGCTTTCTGATTCTTCATTTATCAACTGTCTCCAGTAGAGCTGCTTTACAGCTAAAACTGAATTTGCTTCATAACTGATGAATTTTACATCATGAACACTGTCATTTCCCTGCTTATGAATGTGAAGCTGCTTTGAAAGCATCTGTATTGTATAAAGTGCTGTAGAAATAAATGTGACTTTACTGTCACTGGACTACAGAAAGTCTAAAGGGACACAATTTTCGGTCGTATTTACCTACCTTGATTTGAAGGAGGCTAGTAGAACCATTTTAGTTTTATCTCTAGTGATAAAAGGTTTATTTCACTAAAATTATACCTTGCAGATGCAACATGTTAACATTTAATTTTAAAAGGTATGTAATATTCCAATGTATTTATCAAAGCATGGCATCAAATACACCCAGTCTGGACTGAGACCAGAACATCCAGTGACCCCGAGTAAAACCAGTCTGGACCAGAGAAGACAGGGCAGGATTTCAGCTATGGAAATCTGTCTTCCGCAGTTCTTTCTTTCTGTTAAACCTGGCACTGTGTCATGAATGAATGAGTGCAGCTGTACCGATCAGAGAAGGCCGTGACTCCAGTGATGTACGGTCTGTGATGCTGGAAACCTTCATTTGAAGCTCCCATGAATCCTGCATTCTCTCTCATATCTGAAAGAACAACACGAACACGATGCACTCACATCTGCTCACATTCACAGGACAACACTGAATGTGAGGTGTGTGTCACTGAAATCACAGCTAAACATGCAGTGAGATGCTGTGTCTGTCACTCCATCACGATCAGCTCAGCCAATCAGGTGAGTTTGGGGGCGGAGCTAATGGGACAGACGGGGTGTGTTTTGGGATGCTTCATTGAAGTTGCATTCGGTGACACACTTCACACACTTTAATTCATCTAAAGCGTGGACCATGAGCACACATGTGGTGATGCCACACACAAACGAGTGGACACAGTTTATATTTCACTTACTGGTGTAAAATGAGTAAATGAACCAGAAAATCCAGCAAACTAGTGAAGAAGAACTAACATATTTATTTCTGTCATGCTAATAAAGCATTCAGAATTTAACACAAATCAAACTGATCAAATTCACTCACTAGATAGTCATCATAAGTAGCTATAAATATCTTTTGATAAATATCTTAAATATCTTATTTTAGTGAATTGTGTGATTTACCGTGTTCAGCTCTGCAGGATCCAAATGAAGGAGACGGCGTCTGTCTGAACGCTGAGTAGCCCATCATGCTCTTCACTGGAGACAGAGATCAGACACACACACACACACACACTCACACACTCACACACACACTCACCACACCACACACACACCCTCACACACACACACACACCACAGACGCAGTGACCCCTCACACACACACACACACACACCAACTCTCTCACACACACACACACACACACACAGACTCAGACGCAGACACACTCACACACACACACACACAGACACACACACACTCACACACACACACACACAGACAGACACACACACACACACACACACACACAAACGCAGAAACACTCACACACACACACACACACAAATTCTGTCACCCACAAACAACACAAGACGCAGACCACACTCACACACACACAAACTCTCTCACACACACACACAAACACAAACACAAAAACACACACACACACACAACACACCACCACACAACCTCCTCACTCCCACTCTCCCTCTCACTCCTTCACAACACACACACACACACACAGAGAGAGAGAGAGGACAAATCTCTGACAGATACAGCAAGGGTGAAGCGTGGTGTGTGCAGACATGACGATCTTTCATCATTTAAACCGGAATACTGATGATACTCTTATTTCATGGGCTGAGTGCTGAACTGAAACGATACTACCAATGATGAACTTCTCTATAAAGGAAGGATCCGTTAGGTCCTATGTGTGTGTGTGTGTGTGTGTGTGGTGTGTTGGTGAGTGTGTGTGTGAGGTGTGTGTGTGTGTGAGTGTGAGGTGTGTGTGTGAGTGGGTGTGGTGTGTGTGTGGTGTGGAGTGGGTGTGAGTGTGAGTGTGTGTGAGTGTTATGTGTGTGTGTGTGTGTGTGTGAGTGTGTTTGGTGTGTTTGCGCTTTTTGTGACAAATGAGGAACATAATGTGTGTATGACAAAGGTATGACAGGTATTACAAGGAGAAGGTGACTTTTCAGTACATTACCCCATGTCCCCACTTTTCATAACGCTTATAAATCACACAGAATGGAGTGTATTGAAAATCTGAAATAGCACAAAGTTTCCTGTGAGGGTTAGGTTTAGGTGTAGTGTTGGTGTAGGGTGATAGAATATATGGTTTGTACAGTATAAAAACCATTTACGCCTATGGAGAGTCCCCACAAGAAAAGCAAACCAGACGTGTGTGTGTGTGTATGTGTATGTGTGAGAGATATGAAGTGTGTGTGTTGTGTGCTGTGTGTTTATGACTGTGTGTGTGGTTGGTGTTTGTGTGTGTGTGTGTGTGTGAGGAGTGTGTGTGAGTGTGTGTGTGTGGTGGTGTTGGTGGTATTGTGAGTGTGTGTGTTGTGATGTTAGGTGTGTGTGTGTTGTTGCGGTTTTTGTGACAAATGAGGCATAAATGTGTATAATGACAAAGGTAAGACAGGTATTACAAGGAGAAGGTGACATTATTTTTCAGGACATTACCCCATGTCCCCAATTTTCAAAACGCTTATAAATCACACAAAATAGAGTGTATTGAAAATCTGAAATAGCAAAAAGTCTCCTGTGAGGGGTAGGTTTAAGGGTAGGGTTGGTGTAGGGCAATAGAAACCATGGTTTGTACAGTATAAAAACCATTACGCATGGAGAGTCCCCATTTTTCACAAAAACAAACCTGGTGTGTGTGTGTGGGTGTGTGTGCGAGAGAGAGAGAGAGAGAGTGTGTGTTTGTGTGGTCTGTGTGTGTGTGTCTGTGTTTATGTGTGTGTGTGTGTGTGGGTGTGAGAGAGAGAGAGTGTGGTGTGTCTGGTGTTTAGTTACTGTGTGTTGTTGTGTTGTGTGGTGTTGTGTGTGTGTGTTGTTGTGTGTGTGTGTGTGTGGTGTGTGTGTGGTGTGAACGAGGAGTGTGTGTGGTGTCTGTGTGTGTGTGTCTGGGGGTGTGTGTGTATGACTGTGTGTGTGTGTGTGTGTGTGTGTGTGTGTTACCGTATGGAGTGGGTGGTGTGATGGGGAAGGCTGGTGTTGAGGGCATCATATCACTGCCAGTGTCCAGTGAACTGTGAGACGAGTATTGCACACTATCTGCTCGGAAACCCGCTGCATGCTGCCCACACACACACACACACACGCATTCACTGGCAAACTAGAAACACACCCAATACAGTAATAACAACGCTATTATTGATTGTGACTGTGTGCACTGCACTTACAACAAATAAACACTGTGAGATAAAATGGAAAGTAAATATTATGCACTATTTCCAAACTTGCCTCAGCAAATTCTGTGACACTGATCATTTGACTCTTTGTACATAGAACCCTTGCATTTTTTGCCTTAACAGCAAAAAAAAAAAAACACTAAGGGAATCCAACTTTTCACTCAAACTGTTTTGCTAATAATATAATTTGCAAATAAATGTTTGTATTAAACTAACATGTTAAACTAATGAAAAATGCAATATTTAAACTAGAAGATGTAAGAAATACAGTAAAACAGTGATATTGTGAAATATTATTACAATTTAAAATAACTTTTCTATTTTTATATGTGTTAAACTGTAATGTATTTCTGTGATGCGCAGCTGTATTTTCAGCATCATTTTCCTTCAGCTGTCATGTCACATGATCCTTCAGAAATAATACTAATATGCTGATCTGCTGTTCGAGAAACATTTCTGATTATTATCAATGATGAAAACAGTTGTGCTGCTTATTATTTTTGTAGAAACCGTGATAATTTTTTTCAGGATTCTTTGATGAATGTAAAGCAGAGTGTGTGTGTACAGTGAATGAGAAGCATTTGGTGACCGTACTTTTGACAATCCACGTAGTGCCGGGCTCTTCAGTTAGCTTAACAGGCAGGGTCTAGTACCAGCAGACAGAAGCAAACAAGGTAATCCAAAAACAGGCGAAGGTCAGGGCAGGCAGCAAACAATCATCAAACAGATAAACAGGCCCAGATCAAAAACACAAGGGCAAAGCAAGGCAAGGAAACACAGAAAACATGGCAACTAGGAAAACATTAGAGACTAACAATCATCAGCGGTGTGAGAGTGTACGTCATACCTGTCAACCCTCCCGTTGTTCTATCCCGCTATCATCCCGTTTAAATATTTTCCCGTATTTCTCACGTATTTTCAATCTTTCTATAAAAAAAATCCCACTGGGTGTATTTTATATGTTTGCTACATTCGCCTCCGGTAAAGCTCCCGTAATTTGTATGACCCAAACAAAGAACCTATACTGACTTCTGTACTGGGCTTCTATACTCTTAGGCCAAACCTCATTATATGAATAATCACATCAACGTATCCCAAGGTTGTCCAGTTGCCAGATCTTGTATGAAACGCATCCTTCTCACACAATCGACACACACACTTCAACCCATCTGTCCCCTCAACTTGGCAACCTACAGCCCAGTGATGCTACTGATATAGTTAGTACCGCGGGAAGGAAACACGGATCACTGGTAGAAATGATGAACGAAATATGTAAATTGAGATATAGCTTACACTTCAAAGGGTTATGGTATAATTGATTAAATATGAGTGCTGCAAGTTTCAAAGTCAGGTGCTGCGCTGCTTTGTTTACTGCAGTTACCGGGGAAACGGCTATATTCCTGGCAAAAAGCGCCCCCTGCTGGCAGAGAATGAATTTGCATTTTTCAATAAGCCCTTCTGCTCTTTGTTTAGACCAAAACGACCCTTATTTTTACACAGAAATCATGCAGTTGTAAATGTGAACCGGTGGATCGACAAGAAGATAATGAATTATAAAACTCTAAAGATATAGCCTACACTAGAATATATTTATATGTTACTAAATGAATATAATTGTTTGATAATAATTGTTTAAAATTAATATAAAAATAATATAATATAATATAATAATATTTATTTATAATCCAGCGGGAGTGTTGTTGTGTGGGTGTGTGTGTGTGTGTGGTGTCACCTGTGTTGCGGTGCCAGCAGCGTTCAGTGTGTGTTGTCTGCTGTGTTCAGGTTCAGTGTCCTGCCGTCTGTCTCGTGCTCCAAGTGACCAGTCGTCTGTCACTACTCGACTTGGGCTCAAATGAAATCTGGCCTTGATGAGAATGAACCACGCCCACACACACGCACGCACGCACACACCACACACACTCTCTTCTCAACACACATCACACACACCCTCTGCATGCACGCACCACACACACTCTCTCTCTCCTCACACATCACCACACCGCGCTGCACGCACGCACCACACACTCTCTCCTCTCACACACGCCACACACACGCACACCACACGCACGCACGCACCCACCACACACACACTCTCTCTCTCACACACCCACACACACACACGCGCGCACACACAAACAGAGACACACGCACACACACACACACACGCCACCCACACTCTCACACACACTCACACACACGCATGCATGCACACACACACATAGATACACACACACACACTAACTCTCTCTCTCTCACACACACACACACACTCACACACACACACACACACACACACACACACACACACACACACACACCACACACCCCACCACCACACCACACCACATCACGCGCGCGGCACACACACACAAACAACCACACACACACACACATACATACGCGCCGCGCACACACACACGACACCACACACTTCGTTACTTAGTTACTTTTTTTGGAAATTAATGCATTACATTACTTTAGCGTTACTTTTTTTCACCTGGGCTAGGCTTGCTTATTTATTTTTTAATAACAAAAAATTCAAAAGTCATATATTTGGCAACTATAAAGGTCTTTCCACACCAAAAGTGAAATGAATAATCCTCAGGCTGAAAGAAATATTTCTGCACTTACTCCTGTAAGATGTATAAATCTCAGTTTTACATTTGAGATTTTAAAGGTTTAAATCTAAAGGTAAAGGTTTCAGAATTTCAATAAATTGACCCTCATGACTGGTTTTGTGGTCCAGGGTCACATATATGCTTGTACAAATACACACAGTTATCACTCAGTACTTAATCCATAAATACACTGTAACAAATAATAACCAAATCTCCCTTTTACAGTCATAAGGGTTTGAACAAAATGAGGAGGAGTAAATGATGACAGAATGATCCAGATTGGGTGAATTAACACTTTTCTCAGGCTTTAGGTGTATTACTCCACAGCAGAAGTGATCTCACCCGTCTGATGAGTCTGAGTGTTTGCTCCGCTGAAGCAGCTGGGTTTGGTGGAAACCGGCACGAAGGTGGGATCCAGGTCCAGGATGAGCTGGTTGAGCTGATGGATGGAGTTATCGATGTCCAGCGTCAGAGAGCTGAACTCCTCGTCGTGTTTCTTCTCCATGTCTTGGCTCTGAGAGACGGAGGGGCTCGACAGACAGCTGCTCTGCACTGAAACACCAGAAACTCATTCAGTAAAGTGATCTTTTATACTCATCCAAAGGAAAATCATGAATTCTGCTTTAAACCGGATTCTGGTTCAGTTTGAATAAAAGCAAATAACTTTCCCTATAGAAAAAGCAGAAGAAACAGTTTTGTTTAAGTTGTATTTTGTCTTCACATCAGAGTGTTGATGTGCAGAAGACTAGTGTTACTGACTGCTGAAATTATTTATTATTTTGGTGGGAATTCTTTAAGTATAAGACAGAAAATATGATGCATATTATAAAACAAATCACAATAAACAGCGTGTTAACCTGCAACTGTTACCTTAAAGAGTTGTTACCTGATTTAACATATATTAACATTTTAAGTTGTGTTGGTAGTTTAGTTGCTATATTTAGTATTTTTTAGTGCATTAAAGCCTTTCAAGTTAGATTGTATTTCTAGTAATTAAACTAAATGAAACACTAACAAAATGTTTTAGTTTTATCTTAAAAGAAGAAAGTTACTTTTATATAATTTACCTTGTGTTTATTGTAAAATTAAGTTGTAAAAAGCCAAAAAATGATGCACAGAGTAACGTTTTTGCTTGTGATTAAAGAAAATCTATCAAGTATGGTCTTTATAATTAATATCATGTATCTTTTTACTTCGTATAAATACATTTGTGTTTGGGAAAATGTAGAATAATTAAATTAAATTAAATACAGTATATTAAAGGGATAGAAAATTTTAATTCAATAAGAGTACAAACAGCTGACAAAAAACATCAAAATAATCCAAAGTAATCCAGCCACATATTAGTTTAGAGCTGTTTAAACGCTGCTTGATCTGTGCAGATTTCTCTCCTGATTCACACCAGAACACTGACTCACTGGAGGAAGCGTTATTATGGATTATAGACTTATATTTAATGAGTTAAAAACGTCTTAATGCTTGGTTTGTTTCAGCTTTTGTCTTCTCCAGATGTTAACTGATGGACTGGAGTGCTGTGGATTATTGTGATGTTTTTATCAGCTGTTTGGACTCTCAATTATGAAATTGAAAACTGAGTCAAAGTCTGATAATTAGTGTATGGTTTTGCAGACAAGTAAAGATTTTGTGTGTAAGAGCAGCTGAAAAAAGACTGTAAAGTAGTTTGTTCTGCTCACCGGCGGCTTTAGGCAGCAGCTGCTGCATGCGGCTGTGGAAGCGCTGCTCTGTGGCGTCCTCCTCGGGCAGGTACAGGTACTGCTGAGCGGCGACCAGCTGCTGCTGATGGACCCAGGTCTGCGTGGAGTATCCAGCATGCTGGAACACATGAGGCTCTTCTGCGCCAAAGCCGTCAGACAGCAGCGAGTTCTGGCTGCTCTTGTGATAGGACGAGGAGAGCGTGCCCAGACTGTCCACGCTGTGCAGGTCGTGCCGTGAGGCCAGCGCTTCGTCGTCCAGGATGTCGCTTTCACGCTCCTTCGGTACGTTATCGTGGCTCGGTGGCGGGCCCAAGAGCGGCGGCTCCGTTGCGGTGCAGCCTCGACTCGTCTCGTCCAGGCCGAAGCCACTGAGCAACCGCTTGAGCTCCACACGCTCCTGCTGGCTGGGCTGCGGGGTTCTGGGCCAGCCGTCGGTGCGCAGCGAGGCACTGGACAGGCCCGAGTCGCTGCTGGCCGAGAGCATGTGGTCAGGGCTGGAGGAGAGCGTGGCGCTCCAGCTGCCGTTCCTCCTCACCGAGCATCGGTCCAGCGTGAGAGCAGGAGACTGGAGAGGAGTCGCTAGAGAGAGAAGAGATGGACGTGACTCACTGATCACAAACACAACACTGCATAAGGGAAACTATCAATCAACATTTATTTATATAGCACATTTAAAACAACACCAGTTGACCAAAGTGCTTTACATGTTTAAAAATGACTCAAACAGACACAGTACACAACAATATCCATCAGTATCCATCAATGTCCCAAAAGCTAGGGGCAACTGTATGCCACGGTTGCCGTGATTTTGCCAAGTAAGACATGTTCCTGGATCAACATAAATGTCCAAAAATACAGACTTAACCCAATCCCTATCAAATCACGTTCACCGTATGCCACAGAGTAAAGGTGTGTTTTCAACACACTGAGACTTTTTTGAACGGAGCTATTCCAAAGACGTGGGGCTGCCACAGAAAGCGCTCGATCTCCTTTGGTTTTCAGCTGTGTTTTGGGAACATGTAAAAGCAAACTCTGTGAAGATCTTAGAGGTCTAGCAACACAGTGCTGCTGTAACAGACATGAAATGTACTCCGGAGCAAGGCCATGCAAACCTTTAAAAACCATTATCAAAACTTTATATTGGACTCTAAAATCAACAGGGAGCCAGTGCAGCGAAGCCAGCACCGGAGAAATGCTGGACCTTGTGCCAGTCAACAGTCTAGCTGCAGCCGTGAGAGCAGATTCTTAGACAACCCTAAATATAACGAGTTGCAATAATCCAATCTGGATTAAATAAAAGCATGAATCGCGGTTTCCATGTCCTCAAAAGTCAAAATTCCCTTTGATTTGTCAATGATTCATAAATGATAGAAGCTACTTTTAACCACAGGTTTGACTTGTCTATCAAACTTCAACTCAGAGTCAAAGATTACACCAAGGTTTCTTACTTGAGTGTTGACATTAGTGGCCAAGGAGACTAGATGTACAGAAAGCTCTTTGGCTAACTTTGGACGGCCAAAGCTCACCACTTCCGATTTAGACTCATTGAGCTGCAGAAAACTAGAAGCCAACCATGCCCTTATTTCATCCAAACACTCAAACAAAGTTGAAATATTAAATATCATATACTTGCAAAGTGTATGTAATAATATTACAACAAACAAGGATCCTTGAAACAAACCAACAAGCAATCCTTGAAGCAAGGATCATTGTGCAGCAACTCATGCTGTTCACTGTCATCCACCACATGAAAAGTGCACTCAATGTGCGTGAACTAAAGTGTAACTGCATTTTTGGTATTGCATCTTTGCTCCAAATTGATGTTCTGTTGGTTTCTTCCTGTCTGGTTCTTCCTGTGGTTCTGGTTCCTCCTTCAGTGTGTCTGGCTCAACAACACACATGGGACAAACTACATGCTGGAGTCTCATACTAGGTCTAGTGGTTTGTTCAAATCACTTGCACCAGCTAGCGATGATAGCCCGAGGAAGCAGCACTAAAATCAATTCACGGTATTATCGTTAGTATTGTTATTCCTGCAATCTTTGCACACACAGGGCAAACTCTGCAAAAGAGAGCACTATACCACTATTATCTGACGGTTTGCTGTAACCCGTGGACTGGCATACAGACAGACACAGAGCTCAGGACAGTGATGGTGCAGATGTGTTGAATTTCTGTGAGCTTCAGCGTGTGCATGTGAAAACAGGGCCTGAAGTCTGCCGCAGGAATGCTCCTCAGAATGGGGCGTCTGTTTGTGCCTGAACAACCCCTCGTCATTAAAGGAGCTGGAACTTGTTTCCAAGAATATGTTTTATGCAAAACAGCTGTGGGGGACCTGTGATTGTGGCCAGACTATTCCTGTGTTTGTGAGTTTGAGACGGGTGTGAATTCTGCAGCGCACATGAAGTCCTGCCATAAGCCTCACACCGCCAGAAAAAGATGCATGGGCTCTCTGGGTGGTTTCAGCGTGTGTGTGTGTGTGTGTGTGTGTGTGTGTGTGTGTGTGTGTGTGTGGTAAAACAGCAAAGCCAGAGTACAGAAAAAGACACAGACTGAATGTTGCCCAACTATGCAAAACAACAAATCATTTAAGGCGAGTTAAAGCATTTAGATGCTTTAAAAGGACAGTGGGGTTGTACAGTAGGTAGAGGTGGGTGATATAGCGGTAAACACAATTAACCGGTAGAGATTTTGGACTATTGACCAAATCGTTTGCACGCGTTTTAAGCATTGCGATTTAAAAACGTGATTTTAAGCCGCTTGAAATGCAATCAGCAGCGAAAGAGAACTCATTTGGCTGTCTAAGATTCGTGAAGACGGTGCTCATAGAGCGTGGGAGTATTGAACGGAGCTATTTTTGCCGCTTTATAGGCCTTGAACAGTTAAATACACACACTTGTATGTCAAAATGCCTGTCTTTTCAAGTGAAAGCAAACAGCTGAGAAGGAAAACATGTTTATTGGATCCGGGTAGCTCTTAAAGTGACAGCAGTCTAATATTCCTGCTGTCTGTCATTCATGTGCGTGATCTCTCACTGACTAAATCACTTTTGTAACTTTAATAAGAAGAAATATATATTTAATTTACACAGCAGTTTTTATTCATTTGATTACTTTATACAATGTATGTAGCATTTCTTATTTATTTTTTCATCATCAATATTTTTGTCATATTGCTTGTAAGTAGTTTCTTATTCTTATTTAATCACTGACTGTTTACTTGTCTTCAGTGAGCTTGAGTTTTTTTTGTTTTGTTTGGGTTTCAATTAAGATGCCGAACTTGTGCAGTTTCTTCTCAATGGGTAAGCTGAACTCGAGTTTTTATAATGCACTGTTGCTCATATGATATTGCTTTTACATTACAGATCAACAGACAAGAATGTTCGATATATTTAAATAAGTAAGGAAGCACAACGGAGGTCACCAAAGACCCTACTTTTCTTTTTATGCCACGGATTCATGAACTGCTGTTGCTAGTTTAAAAGATGTGACTAAGCCTTATTTGGACACGTTTGAAACTAATTTAAAAACTAACACCAATTTGGTTACTTGAATGATTAAATGACTCACTGATGAAGACTTCTCTAACTTGTTTCATTCCCTAAAGAACCAGTATTTTTAATGAACCAGTTGAGTAAATGATTCAACGGCTCACTCACACAGTCATTTGTTGCCACCCACTGGTGTAATAGTGCAACCTGCAGAAAGAATCACTGTAGAATCAATTAGACGGTTATATCAGAACTCCTAAACAGCAGATTTCAGGACCAGAACTTAAAATTGTGTGTATTTAAAACAGGATACATACAATACCCAAGTACAACTCCTATTTTTGAACCTAATTAAGTTGCTGGACATACTATAATATAAAACAAGTAATAAACATTTGTTCTTTTGTTTGTTTATTGTTAGTGTAATATACAATATGACAGTAAAACATGTTCCTGATAAACAAACAACAAACTCTGGAGTATCTCTGAGGTGAGTATCTCAAAGAGCGTGTCTGTGTAGCCAGATCTCCATCAGCATCATATAATCTCAAGCACATGTCCTTCCTTTTATAAATAAACATTAAAATCTTCCTACCTTCTGCAGTGCAGATGTTCTGGTAGGAGTTCCATTTAGAGAGTGAATCTGTGCTCATGTAGTCGACGGTCACATCTGGGCCGTTGTGCCAGCGCTCTGAACCTGAGTGAACAACAGACTGATGGATAACAGCTACACCGCCGGCCCTCGTGTGTGTACAGCACTGCCAACAGCACACGACATGTGGAGAAACGTCAGCATTACCTGACAACAACACAGAAAAACCCACCTGAAATTCTTTCTGGGCCATCAGAGAACATCAACTCCACTTTCCCATAATCTGGAAATCTGGCATCTGAAATTGAAACATCAGAATATCAACACAACTACATTTTCATTCCAAATAAACTCAGAGCTCCTGAATGGGTCGTTGTGTCTGTAGTGGTCAGATGGCTGACCTTTGTTAGCGTGCTCCATGTCGTCTTTCTGAAACACGAGGCTGTAGGCCTGAACGGCACCCGTGTGAAACTGAACTCTGAATATAACGTCTCGCTCAGACCGGCTGCTCTTATGGAAGCATTTCACCTGCAGACAGAAGACAGAATATAGATATGCAGTGGTGAGAATAACATAGCATTCCTCACTGAGATAAAGGCACGGATGAACGGGATGCAGAGGTGCTGCTCTGATCACCAAATCACTGAACGTCTATCTAATGTCTTTCGCTTTCCTCCATTATGTTCACTTTCATTCTTCAGTGGTTTTCACTCTTCTTTATCTCCTTTATTTTATCAAGCATCTACATCATTTATAAACACAAAGCACTCAAACCTGTTCTGTCTGTTCATACTCTGGATTTATATTCTAGAATGTAGTCTAGTCTTAGTTTAGTCTTCAGTCTAAGCTGTCATTGTTCAGGATGCTGGCACGATTAAATGATGAAGAAGTGCATGAATTATTTCTGTGGGTGCAGTTACACGCTTGTTATTGACAAACGTGTATCCTAAATGTTTATTTGGTGTTTATTCAGGGTTTGTTTGTACCAGAATATCTCCCTTCAGTAGCTGTGCAGGTTCGAGAGCGATGCAGATCCTGTCTCTGTGAGCGGCTCCAACGTGACTGCAAGATATGTTCAGAAATCTCAATCAAACCAGGGTTTTTAATCATTAACTGAAACTAAACCTGAAAAAAGGACATCCCTGAAAACAAATTAAACAATGAACTATAATAAATCAATAAGCCTCGTGAAGCCGTGGTTTACAGTGAGTTTATAACAGCTAAGGGGCGTTGTTAGGCACGACGTGAAGCAGAGTTAAACCCTCTTAGCTGTTATAAATTCACTGTAAACCACGGCTTCACGGGGGTTATTGCTTTTATAAAACGGTTATGGCATATACGTAGTAAGGTTTTCACGAAATAAAGCAGAGCAAATAAAGTGTAATGATAATATAAACAGTATTCTTCCACCAAACAATGTAGCACTTCAGAAACAGTTGTGGTTGCTACAAAGTGGAGCAACACACAAACGTAAACAAAGGTGTGTTACTTTGTAGCGTCATTTACAACAGCTTCGAGCGCGGCTCAGCCAATCAGAGTCAAGCACCGGAGCTCTCCACTTTATAATAACAAATTAAACTTATTTCAGCTAGTGGCCAAGGCAACATTTCTCATTTGTGTGACAAATACTAAAACAACTAGAACTAAATAAACTAAAACTTAATAAAAACGATGTAGACATCTGAATAAATAAACAGAAAGAAGAACAAAAAATCAATTAATAAAATGAATAAAAACAACAAAATTGCTAAAATGGAATTTAAATAAAAATGAACCGAAAGACAAATCAATTAATTCAAGAATAGGTAGCACCAAAGAAAACATTAATAGCCATATCAATGATACAAAAAGAACACTGAGCATGAGATATTAAATCAAACCAGAATGTATATACTCAGTCATTAATATGCAGTGATGAAGCTATTCAGGAAAGTGACCCATGAACCTCACTGAATCTGAGACAGAGACCACAGGAATCCCCCTGAGACACCTTCAGATACGGCTCGCACACTGCAACACATCACGAGGCAAGAGAAAAGAAAGGGTTATTCTTAAAACAGGCCCAGTTCTGGCTGTGGTAGGAGGCACTGGATTTCGGGTTGAACAGACGTAGCTATAGTTAAGCTTTCCAGCACGTTCTTCTGTTGTGAACTAACTCGAACACATGATGCAGTCCAGAAGAGCACTGACCTCCTGCAGGGTCGAAGTGAGGGATGCCATGAATGATGATGCAGTGGAGGAAGAGAGGAGACGTGTTCATCTTGATGGAGCCGCTCAGGAGACTGCTGAGGATCCACACGTACCTGAACAAACAGCAGAGCTTCATCTGACACAGAGTTATCAAGTGTGCTCATTTATCAGGTATTCAGTCCTTCTTACATCAAGACAATTGCAATTCTATTTACTTATATATGCACTCAATCTCCTCGTGTCTTCTGTCTCTGGTTGATCGTTAAGAGTGTTTTATCCAGTCGAAGCTCTTTTAGTGTAACTGTACAAATGCTTCTCGTGTCAAATCTTGACTGATTTTGATCAAGTATAACTTTAGTAATATTTCCAGATGAACACTTGCTGGATTGAAGCAGCTCAGCTTTACTTGATTCTCCATCAATCGTTTTTTAGAGTCTCAAATCTGATCCTCATGATCTTTTGAGGAGCGTTTGTTTCCATAAGCTTTACTTTCACTGTTCCTCAGCAGAGGAATGATCTTCACAAGCCTCCAGAATCTTCATCTTCTGAGGAGCCTCTATTTATTCAGCTCTCAATCCTGCATTATTATGTTTGGGCAGTTCAGTGATTCAAATGGGGGGAAACATTACTTGCAGATATAGAGCGACCGCTGATATTTATAGCATTTTATGTCAGCATCTGCTGCTCTGTTAGAAAGATCTCATTGTTACATTCTACAAGCCTCAGAATATCATCATATAAGTATCAGCATCTGCAGCAAATTCCATATTTTTACTGAGTTTAGGCCAATATATGTGTAAACACACATAAATACTGATAACGTAAGAAGACCTAGTGAAGAAAGATGATCAGATCATCACACAGAAGCGCGTGCAGAGCTGCAGGACATGTGTGTTTGAAGTGAATCACCTCTTCTGAGACGGCGTCATCAACGCAGAAACCTTGTCATCGTAGAACTTCCTCATGGCGAAGCGATCTAAAGCCTGATCTGCACTGTCAGGAAGATACGAACACAGCGTTACAGCAGATTACAGCAATCACCAAACACCACAGCAACTTTAACCAGACGTGTGTTGGGTCTGAAATGCTAAAACACTAGATGATGAAGATGAGAGCAGTCAAAGCTCATAACATCAGCTGTGTGGATAAACTGTAGATCATTTATCCTTGCTTTGGCACAAAATACCTTCAACGATTTCATCTTTCACATTACATACTGTACATTATTTTCTCCCTCAGACACAAAAACCACCAAAACTCAATGTACTTACAGGCCAGTCTGCACATTTCCAAACTCTTTACATAACATAATACAAAACTGAATAAAACAGATATTTCCCACATTTCTACAGTAATCTCGTATTTAAATATATTCCAAATCTAAAAAAACATGAAATACTATGCAGCTGAACACCTACACGCCTTTCAGTTTCATTACCTTCCATACAAAAGTGGAAACTTATGAATAATATTGTGCTGTAATGTAAACAGAGAGTGTGTAACATGTATTGCAGTGAATCTGAACAGTACAGAGTGTCATTATTGTTCTTGTTATTAATGCTGCCTGATTTTAACTTTTTTTTTAATGTCATTATGAGTGACAAAGTGTGTTTGTTGGTTGACAATCTTTGCTAAAGTTATGAAGGGTTTGTTTGAAACAGTATGAACTATTTTGATACATTTTGAATGAAATTAACTGCTGTGCCAAACTGAAAGCTGGCAAGGAGAAATGTGTGAAGAGTTTAGAAAAAGTGACAAAAGTATTGAGAAATGTGCGGTAAGCAATAATGATAAGCAATCACAATTATAATTTAATATCTCAGAATCAAACTAATATATAAATGTATACCTTATTTATATAAGTTAAATGAGGTAGAAAGAGCTCTTTAAGGTAGCAGTTACAGTGATGTGGTTCTCTACACCTGAGGTTCCTCTGACAGGAGAACTAAAAATCAGCTTGATGTTAGTGAAGAGAAAAGATCCCGCAGATACAGACACTGGATTGATGACTGACAGTGAGATCTGTCGGAGCGTGTGAAGAGCGAAGCTACCTGGCAGAGACGTCTGTGAAATGAACAAAGCAGGAGATGACCACTCCGATCCTGCCCTTCCCTCCCTGGTGAATCAGAGAGAGATCATGCATTACTGACACACAACACAGCTCATCCCTGGCCGAGCATGTGGTTTGGTGATAAGGCTGTATCAGATTCTCACCCTGCAGTGAATGACCACCACGTGCAGCGGATCGGCGTTCAGCCAGTCCTCTATGGCCTTACAGATGGAGCAGATCTTATCCAGAGGAGGAGCGTGGAAGTCCGGCCATCCCGTGTCCAGAGTCTGAGAGGACCAGCACATCAACACAGTTCAAATACACACCGATATCATGCTCCAGACTGGATGAAGCTGTAAAAAATCACCGTGATTTTAACGGTAAAAGACTGTAAAAATTCTACAGTAAACACCTGTTTATTGGTTAACGGTAAGCTCCCCTACTACATACGGTGAAAAACTGTATTGGACATTACATGTAATTTTACGGTAGTATACCGTTTTTGAAAGTGAAAAAGAACGTATCATTTACTGTGAATAATCATAAGCTGACATTCCCAGAATTCCCTGCACTACATTTCACATTCGGTATAAACTATGTTTATTCTTGGTTTATTCTCATCAGTTGTGTACATTAGGATTGTATGTTACATCTGATGTTGATGTTTATTGCATTATTTCAGTTTCATGTGTGTTACCATGATGGTGTTGAGTATATATATATATATGTTAGTATTGTGATGGGCTTTGGTTCATCATGTGACTTTCTCATCACCACCTGCTTTTGGAGGTTATCAGTGTATTACAAAGCAGCAAAACAGATTTCAGTACTTCCATAGGTTGCTATATTAACATTATATCAGTTAATGAAGTACGGTATTTAAATGTAAATTTAAGTTAAATCTGTGAACCTAAAAAATGTTGTTCTGGAGCACAAAAGCAGTGTTAAGTCGCTGGGGTATATTTGTAGCAATAGCCAACAATACATTGTATGGGTCAAAAATATAATTTCTCTTTTATGCCAAAAATCATAAGGAGATAAGTAAAGATCATGTTCCATGAAGATTTTTTTTGTAAATTTCCTACTGTAAATATAGCAAAACTTAATGTTTGATTAGTAATAGGCATTGCTAAGAACTTCATTTGAACAACTTTTAAGATGATTTTCTCAATATTTAGATTTTTTTGCACCCTCAGATTCCAGATTTTCAAATAGTTGTATCTCAGCCAAATATTGTCCGATCCTAACAAACCATACTTCAATGGAAAGCTATTTATTCAGCTTTCAGATGATGTATAAATCTCAATTTCACAAAATTGACCCTTATGACTGGTTTTGTGGTCCAGGATCACAAATGTGGCTACCATATTTTTTATGGTAAAATTTTTTTTTAACCGTAAATTCTACGGATTTTTTTTTTACAGTGCACACTACCTTATGGTTCATCTTAGTGAGCTCCTGCTTTCTCTCTGACAGGTTGATCACCTGGAAAAGGAATGATGAAGTGTTAAACAGCATCAGCTCTAGACCGGATGCCCATGATGCATGATGTTATGACAGAACTTCATCAGAAAGCATGTCTCCTGTGTGAAAGCGTAACGGATCCTCACCAGATAGTTGTCTGAGTGTTTGGACTTGAGCATGCGCGTGACGTCTCTCAGGTTGCGCAGGTAAGTCTCCTCGAAGCAGTCTTGAGGGAAGGACACCGCAATAATGCGCTCCGTCACATAGGTGAGGTCGAGTTCATATCCCTCCTCCATCTGCACACAGAAGATTTACCCTCAGATCAGCCCTGAACTTCAGAAGAGCAGCACATGAAAGCTCACCAGAACAAGTGTGTGACAGGAGACGGATCTCATGTGCTACACAATAGAAAATGAATGGGAGCATTACTGTTGCTCTGCCACTGAACGAGGCTTTAATGGAACAGCATCTAAACTGTTTTGAAAGACAGTTGCACTTATTTTTTACTGAATGTGCACTTGTAGTGTACCTTAAATCTTAGTATACACTGATGTTCAAAGTTTAGGGTCAGCTAGATTTTTAATGTTTTTTTAAAGAAGTATCTTTTGCTCATCAAGGCTTTCATCAAAAACAGAGAAAAACAGTAATATTGTGAAACATTATCACAACTCAAAACAACAGTTTTCTATTTTAAAATTACTATTAATACAATTTTATTTTGTTTTGTGTTGTTTTTTTGGAACCTGTAATACTTTTTTCAGGATTCTTTGATGAATAAAAAGTTTAAAAGAACAGCATTTATTCAAAAATAAAAATATGTCTTTTTATCAATTTAACACTGAATAAAAGTATTCATTTCTTCAAATTCTTAAAACGTATATATATTTAAAAACTGTACTTGCAGATAATATATTAATGAAATAAAGGCCACTTAAGTGACCTTAAGAGAGACACTTTCGTGACTTTCACTTAAGTACACTTTTAAAAAGTGAACTTAAAAATGTTACTTTAAAGTTAATTTTTAATCATGTTTTAATAATCTTGTTTTAACGAAGGGCACTTGTTTTGGAGCGTTGACTAATATAATAAAGCTCAAGTATACTTGATTAGCTGTAGTTTAACTGTGGTGTGTTAATATATTTAAATATACTAAATTGCAAATGTGTAAACACATATATATTTAAATACATGACATACAAGTTTGAATAGAAAATTCAAAAAATGCAATATTTTAAAGTCTATTATTTCTGTAAGAAGTAGGCTACTCTTTTTAAAGTGTACTTCTTTTTCACAAGGGTTAACATATAGCGAGCTTCAGCACTAGTTTAAATTTCTTTCTAAGAATATCTGAAAATCAGCCTTCTGTGATAGTATTGATGAATCAGATCGAATGATGAACAATTTCACACCTTTACACAGAAAACAACCGATTCAAAGGAACTGATTCATTTAACCTTTCAAAATGATATTGTAACAAACTAATTCCTGAGTGTAAGTTAAGACATCCGACACCCCGCTGGATTTAATCTATTACAGTATCATTCAGATGAGTTGCTATTAACAAATGGAAATGTGTGTGTGTGTGTGTGTTGGTATGGGTGTGTGTGTGTGAGTGTGAGTGTGAGTGTGTGTGAGTGTGAGTGTGAGTGTGTGTGTGTGTGTGTGTGTGTCTCATGTTGGGGTCAAAAGGTCAACAGAATGTAACAACACCACACCATCAACTGGTCCTTGAAATAAAATGACACTTTGCTTTTGCAGCAAATGATTAAATGAGAACTAAGACTGACGGGTGACAGCACTTCATACTAACTCAAATACTCTCACATTAGTTGTATATATATATAGGTAACACTTCAGTATAGGCACCAATTCTCACTAATAACCTGTTGCTTATTAGCATGTCTATTATTAATATTTTGGCTGTTTATGAGGCATGATCATAGTCTACAGCAAAAGTCATAGTTGATGGTTTGTTAATAGCAATAACTGGACCTTGAAATAAAGTGTGACCTATATATGTATATATTATAATACCAATAACTCAATATACTGTTGGTCAGATCATTCAAAACAACAGAAGACGAGTCCACTGACAGTAAATGTGACTGTATACTGTATGATTAATTCTGACTTTGCATTCACTGAAATATTTAATATAACTCCATATTCATAATATTTCTATACTATCAAACTCATTATCTGTGCTCACTTTGATTACATGTGTGGTCAAACGCTTGAATGTACCATCGACGCTGATGTTATAAAGTCTCACAAACTATAACACGCTGTCAGTGAGCTTCAAAAACTTGGACAACATTTTCAAAGCAAACTGACCGAAAGTCACACTAAAACAAAACATCTTCAGCGCTGATCTGCAACCTCTTCTGAGAAAGAGCTGCAGTTACTGAAAAGCTGAAAGCCCAAGATCATCCGTCTGTTTGGCAGCTGCATGTATGAAGCAGGAGAACAGAAGGAGCACGATACAGACCGAGGAGGACCTGATTGAGTCATCAGGAGCTGCATGTGCTCATGGAGGCTGTAACTGATGCTAAAGCACTATGTTCTATGACTGTGTCTGATTCATTCATCTGCACTAAATGTGATCCTGGAGCACAAAACCAGTCATACGTAGCATGCAGAGGTGGACAGTAGTGAAGTAGTTTTACTTTACTCAAGTCAATTTAAAAAGTATCTGTACTTTTCTTTGAAAAACTTTTACTTCTCTACATTCCAAAGCATAATGTACTTGTTGCTGCACTACATTTCATAAATAAAAGTTTTTTTTTTTTTACCTTTAATACTTAAGAACATTTCAAATGTAGCACTTCTTGACTCAAGTAAATCTTGAATTAGTACTAGAAGTACTAGATTTCTAATGTAATTAAGTATTACATTATATTTAATAAGAAGCATAGTGCAGTAAAAGTAAAAAGATATGCCTCTGGAAAGCTGTTGGTGAAAAGTAACATACCGTGCTAAGCAAAAACCACTGAATAAAAAGTCAGACAACTGAAAGTACTTTTACAGCAGAGTAAAAATACCTCTGCACAGGTATATTTGTAGCAATAGCCAACAATACATTGTATGGGTCAAAATTATCAATTTTTTTAAATGCCAAAAATCATTAGGATATTAAGTAAAGATCATGTTCCATGAAGATATTTAGTAAATGTCCTACCGTAAATATATCAAAACTTAATGTTTGATTAGTAATATGCATTGCTAAGAACTTCATTTGGACAACTTTAAAGATGATTTTCTCAATATAAAATTTTTTTGCACCCTCAGATTCCAGATTTTCAAATATTGTCCGATCCTAACAAACCATACATCAATGGAAAGATTATTTATTTAACTTTCAGATGATGCATACATCTCAATTTCCAAAAATGGACCCTTATGACTGGTTTTGTGCTCCAGGGTCACAGATGTGTTGAGTGATTGATCTGCACACAGGAGCGGTGGCTGGATGGTTTCTCCAGTGACTCCAGACGTGTCTCTGCAGGCCCGCCGTGGGCCGCACATACCTGGGATCAAGGTGTGTCGTCCTGAGGAAGAGATCCAGCTCCTGCAGGCATGAGAAGCCAGAGAGCGTGTGCACTGAGATCCGGGCCTGTAGAAACAAGCTCTGGATCAGCTTTCTGTAGCCTTCAGCTGCATCAGACAACAAACCCACACAGCAGACGTGTGTCCAAACCTCTGAACTTCAGCCAACACGTGTACAAACTCCATCAAACCATCCTCAAATTACTTCAGTGAGATTACTGTTACCAGAGGTGGACAGTAGTGAAGTATTCTTACTTTACTCAAGTAAATTTAAAAAGTATCAGTTGTTTATCAGTGTTTTTCTTTGGAAAACTTTTTCTTCTCTACATTCCAAAGCATTATGTAACTTTTTACTACACGACATTTCATAAATTAAAGTTGTTGTTTTTTTCGTAACTTAAGACTAAGAACATTAAAAATGTCCCAGGGAAACAAAAATGACTCCATAATATTTTTAAAGTGCTCTATTTTCAGCACTTATTTTGTACTTAATATACTAAAAATGTATATTTAGTTTCCACTTGTAGCACACTTGAACCATCTTTCATACACTAGTACAGTACTACAAGTGGTGACTAAATGCATTTTAAATACAGAGATAGTATGTTAAAAACGCATTTTAGTTCATATTCATGGTGTCCCAAAATAGCACAGTTGAGTACACTTAGTTGATCTTAAGTTTATCTTAAGAAGTACTAAAGAATCATTTTTAGTATATTAAGTACAAAATGAGCACTTTAAGTACATTATGGAAGTGCACTGTTGTTTTCACCTGGGGTAGTACTTTCTTGTACTCAAGTGAATATTTTAATTACTTTTACTGGCGTACTAGATTTCTAATGTAATTAAGTATTAAATTACATTTATATAAAATGTTGTACAGTAAAAGTACCATATTATGCTTTGGGAATGTGGTGAAGTAATGTTTAGAAAAGCATTTTCTAAAGACAATCTGATTAAGTACAGACTCTTGACAAGTACTGTTAAGCAGAGTAAAAATTACTTTGACTGTTACACTGTAGCTTCAAAATGAGAAGAAAAAGAGGGACACATGTGAAGGCGAATTCACAATCACGAACCACCTAAGCGCAGCGACGAAGATACTACGATATTCATGAGAAACACAAACAATGAGAAGCAGAGGTTCAGATCTCAACACAACAACCTGCTCCAGAACTCTGACTGACAGCTCCACACACATGAACAAACACCAGGGAACACACCTGGAACACACATCTGAACACGCATGAACACATCTGAACACGCATGAACACATCTGAACACGCATGAACACATCTGAACACGCATGAACACATCTGAACACACATGAACACACATGGACACACCTGAACACACCTGAACACACACCTGAACACAAACACACACCAGAACACACACCTGAACACAAACACACACCAGAACACACACCTGAACACAAACACACACCAGAACACACACCTGAACACAAACACACACCAGAACACACACCTGAACACACACCAGAACACACACCAGAACACACACCAGAACACACACCAGAACACACACCTGAACACACACCAGAACACACACCTGAACACACACCTGAACACACACCAGAACACACACCTGAGCACACACCTGAACACACACCAGAACACACCTGAACACATACCTGAACACACACCTGAACACACACCAGAAAACACACCAGAAAACACACCAGAACACACACCTGAACACACACCTGAACACAAACACACACCAGAACACACACCTGAACACAAACACACACCAGAACACACACCTGAACACACACCTGAACACACACCTGAACACACACCAGAACACACACCTGAGCACACACCTGAACACACACCAGAACACACACCTGAGCACACACCTGAACACACACCAGAACACACACCTGAGCACACACCTGAACACACACCAGAACACACACCTGAGCACACACCTGAACACACACCAGAACACACCTGAACACATACCTGAACACACACCTGAACACACACCAGAAAACACACCAGAAAACACACCAGAACACACACCTGAACACACACCAGAACACACACCTGAACACACACCAGAAAACACACCAGAAAACACACCAGAACACACACCTGAACACAAACACACACCAGAACACACACCTGAACACAAACACACACCAGAACACACACCTGAACACAAACACACACCAGAACACACACCTGAACACACACCCGAACACACACCAGAACACACACCTGAACACACACCAGAACACACACCAGAACACACACCAGAACACACACCAGAACACACACCAGAACACACACCAGAACACACACCAGAACACACACCAGAACACACACCAGAACACACACCAGAACACACACCAGAACACACACCAGAACACACACCTGAACACACACCAGAACACACACCAGAACACACACCTGAACACACACCCGAACACACACCTGAACACACACCTGAACACACACCAGAACACAAACACACACCTGAACACACACCAGAACACAAACACACACCTGAACACACACCAGAACACAAACACACACCTGAACACACACCAGAACACAAACACACACCTGAACACACACCAGAACACACCTGAACACACACCTGAACACACACCAGAACACACCTGAACACACACCTGAACACACACCAGAACACACACCTGAACACACCCCTGAACACACACCAGAACACACACCAGAACACACACCAGAACACACACCAGAACACACACCAGAACACACACCAGAACACACACCAGAACACACACCAGAACACACACCAGAACACACACCAGAACACACACCAGAACACACACCAGAACACACACCAGAACACACACCAGAACACACACCAGAACACACACCAGAACACACACCAGAACACACACCAGAACACACACCAGAACACACACCAGAACACACACCAGAACACACACCAGAACACACACCAGAACACACACCAGAACACACACCAGAACACACACCAGAACACACACCAGAACACACACCAGAACACACACCAGAACACACACCAGAACACACACCAGAACACACACCTGAACACACCCCTGAACACACACCAGAACACACACCTGAACACACACCAGAACACACACCCGAACACACACCTGAACACACACCAGAAAACACACCAGAAAACACACCAGAACACACACCTGAACACAAACACACACCAGAACACACACCTGAACACAAACACACACCAGAACACACACCTGAACACAAACACACACCAGAACACACACCTGAACACACACCAGAACACACACCAGAACACACACCAGAACACACACCAGAACACACACCTGAACACACACCTGAACACACACCCGAACACACACCAGAACACACACCAGAACACACACCAGAACACATTCACAGCCTTGAATACACACATTCTGAACTAGACTCACGCATGATTTACATTTTATCTTTTAACTTGTGAACCAAGCGCACCAGAACACAGGACACCTGAACACACACCTTGAACACACCACGAACACAACCCCTGAAACAAACACCTGAACAACACACAGAACACCACACCAGAACACCACACTGAACACACAGCGGCTGAACCACACACCCAGACACCACCAGATACAACCACCAGAAAGTAGCACACCCGGACCACAACATGAACACCACACCCAGACAACACACCACACAAGAAACACACACAGCCTGAAGCATCACACCTGAGAGACACACACCAGAACAACACCTGAAACATACAGAACCCAAGACGAACAGCACAAGAGCCGCAACAGCCCTGAACACACACCAGACAACACCCTGAACCCCACCACGCTGAACACACACAAGAAAAACACACACCTGAAAACACACACACAGAACACACACCTGACAAAACACACCAGAACAACACACCCTGACACACACAAACACACACCTGAACACACACCAGAACACACCTGAACACACACCTGAACACAAACACACACCTGAACACACACCTGAACACACCTGAACACACACCTGAACACACACCAGAAAACACACCAGAAAACACACCAGAACACACACCTGAACACAAACACACACCAGAACACACACCTGAACACACACCTGAACACACACCAGAACACACACCAGAACACACACCTGAACACACCCCTGAACACACACCAGAACACACACCAGAACACACACCAGAACACACACCAGAACACACACCAGAACACACACCAGAACACACACCAGAACACACACCAGAACACACACCTGAACACACACCTGAAATATTATTACAATTTAAAATAGATGCTTTTACATGAATAGTGTTAAAATGTAATGTTATTCTGTGATGCGCAGTCTGTTATTTTCAGCAGCATTACTGAAAGCTTCAGTGTCACATGATCTTCAGAAAACAGTATAATATGCTGATTTGCTGCTCGAGAAACATTTCTGATTATTATCACTGTGAAAACAGTTGTGCTGCTCAATATTTTTGTGAAAACCGTGATAAATTTCAGGATTCACAGATGATAGCAAGTTCAAAAGACAGCCGTATTGACAAATGAACATTTGTAACTTTAAATGTCTGTACTTAACTTTGAGCATTTACTGCTCCTGATGAATAACACTTTTTTGATAATTATTATAATTTTATTTTACTGACCACAAAGTTTGCAACAATAGTGTGCACTGCACTGAAGGTAAGTACTGTTCAGTTCATTCATTCTCCGGGAATTTGCTCTGCTCTTTCAGCTACAGAAGCAGCATTACTCTAATGCTCAAGGAAATGGACAACCAATCCAGATCATTGTCCACTGTGTTTTGTGTGTAAATATTAATTTACTTCTCTCAAGCGGTCACTTTTTCCTGCGCTCCTGTGTTCCTGGAAGGCGGATGAGAGCGGCTTGATTGATGATCTTCAGGCCACATTGTGAAGAGACTGAGATGAGGAGACATACAGAACTGAACTGACTGAAAACAGCTCCGTCTGTCTTTGAACCGTCAGGGTTTGTCTTCACTAACACTGTATTCTGATGTCCACTTTAGACATTCTACTAACTATAGGTGAACTTCATGTCAACTAGCAGTCATTAGAGTATTAGTAAACTGTCAGCTTTTATTTTGATGGACATTTTACTGGCTGTGAGTAACTTTGCATCTCAACTCAATCTACTAACCTTTCATTCACATTTAGTCATTTAGCAGACGCTTTTATCCAAAGTCACTTACAGATGAGGACAATGGAAGCAATCAAAATCAACAAAAGAGCAATTATATGCAAGTGTTGTGCAAGTCTCAGTTAGCTTAACGCAGTACACATAGCAAGGTTTAAAAAAATCAAATAAAAAGAAAACAGATAAAAAGAATAGAGCGAGCTAGTGTTAGAGGCCTTTTTTTTGCTATTTGTTAATTGTATAATAAAAAAAAAAAAATAAATAGAATACAAAAAGAATAGAGAAGCTAGTGTTAGTTTTTTTTTAAAGAAAACAAGCAGTTAGTAAATTAATAGAGTGCAAGTCTAAAAGGGGCAAGTATTTATTTTTTTTGTTTTTTTGAAAGAATATAATTAGAATAGAGAGTGCTAGAGTTTAAAGGGGGTCAAGATACAGATGGAAAGAGAGTGGTGGTAGTCATTTCTTGAAGATGGTTAAGGACTCAGCTGCTGGGATTGAGTTCCACCAGGAGGGAACAGTTAATGTGAAAGTCAGTGAAAGTGATTTGTCCCTCTGGGGATGAATAGATAAAGCGCCGTTTACAGTTTACTAATACTCTAGTGCGAGTTAGCTGACATGTAGTTGCAAAGTTACTCATAGTCAGTAGGATGTCTAAAGCGGACTACGGAAATAAAGTGTAATCTGGTGTTCATGTTGTGTATCCAGCATCAGGATCCTGTCAGAAATAGCAGCGCTGAGGTCCAGACCACGAGCGGAAACCATCCACAGGTTCCTGTCGGTTTCTGGAGCTGCTCTAAATGACTGCTTCTCTTCACGCGGTCAAGAGCTCTTTAACCCCTCCATCTCTGCATCAGACACACTCAATCACACACACGTTACATTTCATCTGTCTGTCCTTTGTCTGAAACGTTCCCTCTCTTTCTTTCTCTTTCCTGCTGTAATGGATTACATATGTTCCTCATTTACATAAGCGAGG
This sequence comes from Sinocyclocheilus anophthalmus, assembly GCA_018155175.1. NCBI lineage: Eukaryota > Metazoa > Chordata > Actinopteri > Cypriniformes > Cyprinidae > Sinocyclocheilus > Sinocyclocheilus anophthalmus. Next base: position 411,931 of record JADLZN010011119.1, read on the forward strand.
CGAGTGACTGTGATTTATTACTGTAACACAAAGACTCAACAGAGCTGATTCAGATGAGAAAGAGCGGTCTGACAGACTAACAGAGGATCTGCAGAGAGATAATCAATTGATCGTCAATGAAAGTGGCTCTGATGATAGTGAAGATGAAAGAGGACATGCAGGAGTGTGTGTGTGTGTGTGTACGCGTTTTTGTGACCAATGAGGACATCAATTTGTATAATGACAAAGGTATGACAGGTATTACAAGGAGAAGGTGACTTTTCAGGACATTACCCCATGTCCCCACTTTTCAAAACGCTTATAAATCACACAGAATGGAGTGTATTGAAAATCTGAAATAGCAGAAAGTCTCCTGTGAGGGGTAGGTTTAAGGGTAGAGTTGGTATAGGGCAATAGAATATACGGTCTGTACAGTATAAAAACCATTACGCACCCACTTTTCACAAAAACAAACCTGTATGTGTGTGTGTGTGTGAGAGTGTGTGTGTGTGCCTGATGTGCTGGTGTGTGTGTGTGTGTGTGTGTGTGTGTGTGGGTGTGGGTGTGGTGTGTGTGTCACTGTGTGTGTGTGTACTGGGAATGAGTGTGGTGTGAGAGGAGGAGTGTGTTGTGTGTGTGTGTGTGTGTGTGTGTGAGTGTGGTGTGTGAGAGAGAGTGTGTGTTGTGGGGTGTTGTGTGTGTGTGTGTGTGTGTGTGTGGTGGGCATGTGTGTGTGTGGGGACAAACCGAACATTCCTGGAACTTTACAATCTTCACAACAGCACTTGTGCATTAACGATGCGCAAAACCATGCGAGGACAAAGCGTGACTAACATCAAAAACGACCGCGTCTCGATTATTCCTTGAGATTCAATGCTAAATTCTCAGATGTTTTTCTTGAGAAAAAGTAACTTGCCTCCTGTAGAGTTTCCAAAAAGAGTCAACAACGTCTCAAGATCTCAAAGCCTGCAATCACAAGTCTCTGCTATCTTTATATAACTCTCTGTGTCTTGGGATTTTAGGGAAAAAACCCTCTGAAACTCGATGAGATGTAACTGAGAACCTCATCGAGCTTTGAAAGAGAAGCTGTGAGCCGCCCCACGGCAGAAACAAGAGGAAAAGTGAAAACTGCTCCTACAGAATGAAAAGCAACACGCAGCTCTTTCACACACAGTGCTGTCTGATTCAATCAGTGCATAATGGACCAACTATGCAACACAACACAACACCACACAACGCAACACAACACCACACACAACAACACACACACACAGATTGATGACGATGTAATACAGCTGTCATCGAATCCACAAAAGCAAGAATGCCGTGTGCAGGACTGATCATGAACAACACAGACAGAGCTGAGACTTACCTGGTACTGTGGGAGTTAGAGGCAACGCCTCCTGTAAGCTGTGAGCGAGAGGAAAACTCTCTTTACTTGTGCATAGTTTAGCTGTAAATCTGCTGCAGACTGCAGGAAAGAAGCCGTCTGTGCTGAGGATTCAGACTTTAGTCCAGGATCACTGCTGCTCGGAGCTCATTGCTTTCTCATTAGTCATTTCAGGCTTTTCTAAACTCAACTCCAGAGTTAGTGAATAGAAAGACGGCCGCAGCTCTGGATCCTCCCCCTGCTCTCCTCTCCTCTCCCCCTTCACCTCCATTCTCTGGCAGACACACACACACACACTCACACCACACACACACACACAAACACACAACACACACCCATCACACTCACACCCACACACACACACACACACTCTCACACACACACACTCTCTCCTCAAACACACACACACACACACACACACACACACACACACACCCACACACACAACCACACACACACACACACCCACACACCCACACAGCACACACCCTCTCCCCCACTCACACACACCACACAAACCGTGGAGGTATAATGGAAGAGGAAAGGGTCTGGTGACACACACACACACAAACAAACTCACCACACCAAACCCACAACACACACACACACACACCACAAGAGGGTGGGAGGGACAGCAAACAAATAGCAGCAAGATGCCCACACACCACACACTGGAACCAGAATGATCAACTGAATGAGATATTCAAGACAAACAGCGCACTGAACCATCAATACACTGTGATCAGAATACATTCATAAGGAGCAATGCCATAAAAACGGTCATCACTTCAGCAACACATTAAAGCTGACTTAAAACTACAAGAAAACAAAAAGTAGGCTTCTAACAAAATTAAACATATCAAAATATTTAAAACTTTAACTAAAAGCAAACATAAAATACTAATAAAGTTAAATATACCAAAATACAAACTTGTGAAGTTTAAAACAAAAACAAAAAGTACTAATAAAATCAAACATTAAAAACTTTCAATTTTAGTTTTTAAATTATTTTCATTTATTTTTTAATTTTGCAGATTTTAACAAAAAGTAATAAACTTTTAGTAACCCTATTAGTTTATTTTCTGCTATTGTATATTTTCTAACTCAACAAACTGTACACATTGTCATACCTACAGTTTTCATCCCTACAGAAAAGAAAATCACAAGAGATCTCTTAAATATCTATAACAATGCCTCAAACTGTGCTCAGATTCAGATTTTAGATCATGAGAGTCATTGTATAGCACTGCACACTGCAAACATGTTCTTACTCTGTATTTTTGTTGTTTTCCAGTATAAATGTCTCAACAATACTATCAATACACATTTACCGAGAAGCAGAATGACTTAAAATATTATTAAGATTTTTTTTAAATCAAAATTAAGTTTTTATATTAAGTGTTTTGTTGAAAAAACAAATGCCCATGCGGTTAAAAAAAACTTGTTTTCCCTTTAAATTAGATTGACAGATATTTTGATACACTGACAGATATTTTTACTTGTTTTAAGCCTAAATCCAATTTTGATGGCTAAGTGTATCTTGTTTTAAAAATTGGATATTAGTACTGTAAAACAAGACAAAAATACTCAGTATGAAAGCAGTTCTTTGCAGAGTAGATGCTATCAGGATGTCATCTATCTGTCTCTGTTGTTAATTCTTCAAGCATTAACTCTTCCTGGTTTATTAAAGAGCAGCATCTGAGCAACACAATCACCTCTGGCTCACTGTAACTAGTGTTCACAGTTTATTCACTGTCGTCTGTGTAACCGAACCCTGTTAGTCACATGAGCTCTGGCCAGACTCTTGAAGACAGCCGTTCATTGGTCTTCTGAAGGCGCAGGAATGCTGCATTACATAACATGGCTCTGTGTGTGGTGATCTCTGATAGCTGGTTAATGACTGACTGCGGTTCCCCACAGCAGAGAGCAGCACTCGAGTGGAGAACATCACTGATGTGTGTGAGATCTGCTGTCTGCATGCTTCATGTGCATCTACTGCTCGAATGTCCTGTTCCAGCACTGTGAATGTGTAATTACTCCTGATGAAGGCTGGTTTTGAATGGCCTGTCCTGTTTCTGTGCGGGATCCACCACCTACAGTGAGCTGACGGTACTGCAGCGAGCAGATGTAGCTGCCCTGATATTAAGACAAGTTTAAAAACACGCTTCATTGCTTCAGAGACCTGATATAACCTCACAATGGCAGCACAAGAGCAATTTCAGTGGCACAGTATTATTTATTGCTTTATGAAACAGTGGTATGAATGTAACTGCAAGCACATGTCTGGGATGTGCAGTGTCGTCCTCTGAACACTGGCACGTTTACTGGATATTTCATATGAATCATGCGGCTTGTTGAAACACTGTGCTGTGTCTCATGACTGTACTTTGTCCCCCACAGGACAAATTCATCCACCTCTCTTATCTCTCATTGATTCATCCGGCACGCTTCTCCGCTGTGATGACTCTGGCCTACGCATGGCTTAGTTATTAACATACGGCAGCTGAACACAATCAGCTCTACATCAAAACATTCTGGGACAGTATGTCGGGGCAGAACTATTAAAGGGACAACTTTGTGCCTATACTCACCCTCAGGCCATCCAAGATTAGGATGATCTTATTGATGGATTGGTTTCTTTTGTCTTCTCCAGATGTTAACTGATGGACTGGAGTGCTGTGGATTACTTGTGGATTATTGTGATGTTTTTATCAGCTGTTTGGACTCTCATTCTGACGGCACCCATTCACTGCAGAGCATCGTGATGATTGTGTAGTGATCACTACAGGATAAAATAAGGTTTTACTGGAACTAATCCATAAGACTTTGACTCATAAAGACAGCTGAGCAACAGGAGAGATGTATGTTGTTCTATGGAGCACAGTGTTCCGAGTTATGAAATCCATCTGATATCAAACATAATGCACTGACACAACCACATCACATTCCCACACCTGACTTCTATTCGGTTATGAAAGTAGAGATAACAATAACAATCCAAGTTTGACAAGCCTTTTATCATGTGTACAGTGCTTACCCTGCGTTCACACTGACATCTATCCATCCCATAGTGCCATCCACTTGTAAACATTAGTTATTAATTATTTTTTCCAAACAGTGCAATTACATGATTTTTTTCCTCTTTTAACCCTTAATTCACATGGAACTAACATCAAATATGGTACACTTATATTAAGGTTTCTTGTTAGACATTGTCCAGTTCGCCTACTGTGTCGGCGAACGAAGGATATTGGCATAACACTGCTTTAATGATCCACAGGAGGATACACAAGACAGGCAGGAGCACACACATATCACGAGGGTAGACGTAGCATCCGACGAGGAAACATAGAACAGAACACTCTTTATATACACCTGACTTGACGAGGGGCTGACGAGACACACCTGGGAGCAATAAACAATTAACATGAGGGAGAAACTAGGTCACGCAGAGCACATGGGGAGCAAAACACACACAGACGTCCAGGGGCGTGACAAAGTTTTACATGTACTTACTATTAAATAGCAATACATATGCATAAATACCTAGCAGTACCAAAGCCAAACCCTAAGCCACACCCTAACCATATAGTAAGTACATGTAGTTAATGTATATTACTTAGTACTTAAATGTATAATTACACTGTAACAAGACACCTTAAAATAAAGTGTAATCACATAATTCTAATGCATTTATTCTTTAATCTCAGTTACTGATTCCTTAATTTAAACATTTATTAATACATTGTTAAAATCCTTAAACAACAAAAAGTTGTATCTGTTAACATTATTTAATGAATATGAACTGACATGAACTAAGCATGAACATTTGTTTACTAACATTAACAAAGATAAATAAATACTGCAACATAAATGCATTTCTCATAGTTTGTTAATGTTAATGCATTAACTGATGTTAAGTAATGAGACCTTCCCAGCTAACAGAATGTGTTCTAGAAACTTATTAAGTTCCATTTACACTAAACTTTCTGAAACAAGTAGTAACATTTAAAAACGTTAGATAAACATTCAACTACCATGAACGATGTAGCCTATAATGTTTTTGTGCTAACGTTTTGTGAACATTAACTTTGAATTAATTATTGAATTAATTTATGACGTGTAACATTCTATTAACAGTAGTGGAAGAGCGTTTGTTCAGTTAGCTGGGTTATTGTCAGTGGTGGAGCCAGGACGTTTTCATAGGGTATGCCAGGAAGGTGCCAGCAACCAGTCTGGCTTGGCACAGAAATCTTTATTATTTCAGTATAAAAATGTGTTTGACTATTAATAAAGTACTGGACTGTTTTAGTGCCTAAAACACAACTGAATACAATTAATTTCTACTTAATTGTAGTTGAGATATTTGGGAATTAGGTCAAGTAATACTGAGTGAATATGACATTTTTTGTATTATTCCTCACCTTGGAGGAATTGTTATTGTTTAAAAATAAACAAAACTAACAAAAAGTACCCCGAGGGGGAAAACAGGCAGGAAGGCCAGAACAGGGCACAGAGAGGAGAGGAGGTGGAACGGGGGAAGTGAAGGAGGGCCTGGAGACTGTGACCAGGGCGGAGCTGAAGACCACCACAGCAGAGCAAACAGAGCCACAGATCCCCACAGCGAAGCAGACGACCACTTTCAGACAAAGGTGGAGCTGACGGAGCTGAAGACCACTTCTGCAGAGCTGACAAGGTAGATGGCCCTGCTGGCAGATCAGGCAGGACTGCAACGAAGAGCACAGAGAGGCTAGTAACAGCCTTTATGGCCGTAACAGGACAGGCAGACAGTTCATAATTTTCTTTTATAGCATATTATATAGCATTTCATTTTATTTGATTATTATATCATTATTAATTAATATGCGTGTTGTTATTTTTTTTAATTTCCACGGTCTGAAGAAGAATAAGTTACACTATTGCTACAAGCTTAGAACTCTGAGTGTATGTTGTGTGAAAGTGTGAAAGTGCTCGGAGGCGGTAGGAGGTGCGTGAGGATCTTCAGGTGGAGCTTCAGCGCCGGTGAGGAGGAGGAGGAGGAGTAGGAGGAGGAGGAGGAGGAGGATGCTGGAGGAGTTTCATTCATTTGTCAGAGGCACGCACGAGCAGCTCGTCAGCACTCTCACTCACTCCAGCAGCTCTGTAACTCCACCTTCACTCATCCGCAGCACTGGGCCAACGCAGTGGCGGCAGCTCCGTCGCTACAACTTTGCTTTTCTTGCTCCTCCTGGGACGCGTCGCATCGCACGCCACTGGCTGAGGGAAGATGTCCCATACGCCGAGACAACTTCATCACCGCACGCGCCGCCATGTTGGTCTTCTGGCGCCTCCTGTTAGTTATCAGGCACCGGACAGATGAGTGCAAAAGTCTATGGACTCCTTAACTGCAGCTGCCAGGTATGCAGCGCGATCAGTGTGTGTGTGTGTCTTTGTGTGTGTGTGTGTGTGTGTGTGGTGTGTGTGGGTTGTGTGTGTGTGTTGTGACATACGCTTCTTGTCCAGACAAGTCAGGCGAATAGCACGAATTCTTAAGCAGATGTTTAATACGATTACTGAAAAACCTCAGGATGTAAGAGTTAAAAGTTTAGACGGAATTGTATTTGTGTAACAAAATGTGAATACAAAAAAGATGTCTCAGATCTCAGACACTGAAATAGAAAATATTTACGCACTTTTCAGAGTCAAACAATATGTTTATTGGCATCACTGACATGTACAGCTTAAAATATTAAACTATATAAATCAGGTTATTTCAGTTATCAGAGTTAACTAAATCTAAACATTAAAAAACTGATTTTCATTGCTTAAATAAAATATACAAACATCAACTAATTTTATTTTAGCTAATTGTCAATGTAATGTTTCTCATTTAGTTTTAACTTGATGTCCTAAAATTACTCAAACTGAAAGCTGAAAATAAAAATTATATAGGCATTTAATTTAACAACAACAAAATCTAATAAAATAACACAACAACAAAAGTACTACAACTTTAACTAAAATAAAAAGACAGACAATATAAAAATCTAAATCTAAATCTTAAGAAGTATAATAGTATCTCAATAATAATAAAACAACACTGATACAAATAGACAATGCAGAAGATAAGTAAACATAGTTAAAAAGTATTTTAAAAGAGAATGAACAGAATAGAATGTAAATGCTATGATTATAATGTATCAGATTATGATAATATTTATCATATGGTTTAATAACACATTTGGGGTACATGTAAGGTTTATTTTAAAAGCATAGTAAATCATTTGATGAGTATTTTCATTTTAGAGAAACAGTGAACATCTTTATGAATGTATCAAATATTTATGTTAAAATGATCCTCTTTTGCATTTCTTCTGTTTAATACAAAATGTCACATTTCAAATTACTGCATAACAACTGAATGAATTGAAAATCAAAGTCACATGATCAGTGACACTCATTAGCTTCCCTTTGATTAAGCAGTGCATTTACATATTTTAAGCCCATTTGTTTCTTGTCAGGTTTAAATGAACAAACCCAGAGTGTTCATGAGTAAGCTGATGTGATGTGATGTTACAGTATGTGATGTGATGTTGTTACAATGCTATGTTATGCTATGTTGTCTTTTGATGTGTGCGTATGTATATGCTGTTGTCATGTAGTGGTTTGGGATGTGGTTGTTATTATGGCTTGGTGAGGTTTTTATGATGGCTTTTGGGTTTGTCACATGTGTGTGATGTGAGTTTTAATGATGTTACTGTGTTTTGGTCTGATGTGTTTTGTGTTGTATATATTTTGTTGTATGTTTTATTTTTATTGTTTTATTTATTGTTTAATGTTATAGTTATTTAGTTTCATGTTTGTTAGCTATGCTGTGAGGTTATGTTTGTTAGTTTGTTATGTTAGTTTGCTTATGTTTATGTTCGTCTTATATGTTATATGTTTATGTCTATTTATGTTCTGTTACTGTTGTTTATTGTGTATGTTGCTCTATTTTATGTTATGTAATGTTATGTTATGTTATGTTGCTTATGTTATGTTATATGTTATATGTTATATGTTACATGTTATGTTATGTTATATGTTATATGTTATATGTTACATGTTATGTTATGTTATGTTATATGTTATGTTATTTTTTATGTTGCTTATGTTAGGTTATGTTTGTTTGCTTTATGTTAGGTTATGTTATGCTTCTGTTTTATGTTATGAGTTGCTATTTTATGTTATGCTATGTGTTGTGTTGTGTTGTGTTGTGTTATGTTTTTTGTTTTGTTTTATGTTATGTTATGTTATGTTGTTTATGTTATGTTGCTTATGTTATGTTATGTTATATGTTATGTTATGTTATGTTATGTTATGTTTTATGTTATGTTATGTTATGTTGTTTATGTTATGTTGCTTATGTTATGTTATGTTATGTCGTTCGTAATGTTTTATGTTAGGTAATGTTAGTTATGTTATGGTGCTTATTTATGTTACTGTAGTATGTTTATGTTATTTGCTGTATGGTATGGCTGATTTATAGGGATGTTATGTGCTATGTTTGTTACTATTTTATGTTAGGTTATGTTATTATGTTGCTTATGTTATGTTATGTCTGCTTTAGTTATGTTAGGTTATGTTATGTTTATGTTGCTGATGTTATGTTAATGTTATATGTTAGTTATGTTATATTTATTTTATGTTGCTTGTAGTTTATGTTATTTTATGTTATGTATGTTTTGTAGCGTCTGGTCTGTTTATTTATGTTATGGTATGTTAGTATGGTTATGTTGCTAGTTATTTCGTTATATGTTATGTTAGTTGCTTATGTTATGTTATTTTATGCTTATTTTATTGTTATGTTGCTTCTGTTATGTTATCGTTTTATGTTATTTATGTTATGTTGCTTAGGTTTCGTTATTTATGTTATGTTATGTTAGTTTTGTTGTCCTGTCTCAGGAGGGTTCAGTCGCGGCTCCTGCGGTTTCATATCACCATCTTTCCTGTGGCGGCGTCGGTCGCTGGTCGCTGCCGGTCGGCATGAATCTTACACAAACACCACCTGCCTTCCTGCGAAAAAGAACAGAAGAAACAAGTGCTGGGCTGGAGGTTTCTCATTCAACCGTCAGATATGTTTCTATTCCGCTCGTAGAATTACTCATTAATCTAGGCAACCATTGCACTCCGTTTTTGTGGGTTGTATTTCATCAGATGTGTTTGAGTAAAAGATAAAAACGATTTGAAACATAACAGAAATTATGCAGTCTACCTACATTTTAATGCATTACACACTATTATTTACTTAGAATACTTAGAAAACAAGGGGGTAATATGAATCTTATTTGTTAATTTCTTTATTTTAAAACGCAGTTTTTGGCCTATGAAACAGTAAGAAGTTACCTACCCGTGCCTGACTTCAGCAACAGTGCTAATGCTGAGTAAAACCCACATTCACGTATCGGCTCACAGCCCAACCACACCCTCTGGCCTTCCACATACTAAACTCAACTAACACAAACTATTTTAAAAAATGTCAGGACAGCATTGGTTGAATTACCAGACTCCGTCAAAAGATCTAGTTTTTTCGTATTCGACAGAAGTTTGAACTTGAGTAGGTGCTGACAGAATTGACATTTCTCTGGGCGAATTATCTCCTTTAATGAGTCGGTAAACCAAGAATTAAAATTAAAATCTGTTCCCGTGCCCGCAGTTCATTGTCAGATTTCTTCTAGTTCACACGGGTTTGCGCCTCTTGTTCCCCAGCTGGTATGGAGAAACATAAGGAGACTTGTTCTTTGACCATTTACTCCTACAAATGCAGTGAGTGTCAGGAGTTTACTCTAGTTAAAACACCAAATGTAGTAAAGTATCATGTGTGCTGTAAAACCTGTGAGGCTTTAATAAATCTATACTCTAACTCTGGATTCTGCATATGTTCAATATACAATACATCATCACAACAATATGCATTTACTGACCTAATTTTAAGCAATACTGATTTATTGATCGGTAACACTTCTAAACATGCTGGGTGTTTCAACCCAATGTTGTTTCAATAAGGCTAACACCCAACTGGTGGCGTTTCAATTTTTGGTTACATTTTTAAATTTAGCTTTTAAACCCACAGTTTTGGGTTGTCCATGGTGACCCCCATGGGTAAACACCCAGCATTTTTTAGAGTGTATCCATTCAAAAATTGTGAAAACTGTTATTGATGTAGTAATGTCTTGAAGATTGGTGAGTGAAGCTCCTCTCATGTTGTGAGGTTGAATGCTGTGGTGAGGTGGATGTTGTGAGCTGATGCTGGTCGTGTGCACAGATATGAGTTCGGGAAGGCTCTGTACGTGGGCTGGGGCGCATCGGCTCTGACCCTCATCGGTGGGATCATGCTCTGCTGTAACTGTGCGTGTAAACCCGCCGGGAAATCCTACCCACCTCCTCGCGCCGCAGGACGACCGGGAACCGACCGCGTGTGAATGCAGTCACAAACAGCTCACGAACACTACAGCATCCCTGTCTGCTAGTGATGTGCCAAGCAGCTTTGGCTTCCTTGATTTATGAATTGTTTTATTGTTTTATTGTTTTAACCGCTGTCGTGTTTTCTTGTGTTTGGATGCCTGATGTTTGAACACAATCATGTGTAATTACCCCAAATCATTTCAATGACAGACTCTAGCTCAGGCATGTCAGAATTATTAATTAATTACAGCATTTGAGATTTATTTGCTGGTTAGTCTAGTAATCCAATCATATCATCTGTTGAGACAAAGTCACGTGAGTCTCGTTAAGCATCAGAATTTATCTGGTGAACTTTTCTGTTGTAGTTTATGCATATGCTTCTTCTTGTTGAATACAACAATAATGCTGTATTATTTTTTTTATAAAAAAAATCATACACTTCAGTTGAGTGCATGAGTTATTTTTTATGCACATTTCAAAATGTGATGTTCATCTAGGTGTTTACAGCATTCTTTTAAGCATATCCCAAAATGTACATAAACATATGTGGATGGAAACACAGCTAGTGTGACAGTGTTGGGCTGATCGTAATCCTCATACAGAGTTACAAACTACAAATGACTCTGAACATCAAACCAAGACAGAAGAAATGATCTGAATAGCCAAAACTAGGACATCAGCTTAATGTTTTCACTCACTATCAACAGATGTTTGGTTGATAAAAACAGCAGTCTGTGTTCGACTCTGGAGCTGTTTGTTCTGTCGTGTGTGTGTTTGTTTGGACACGCTCCGGGTTGAAGCTGCACAGACCTGCACCACATTCCTCACACATTATCCATCAGAACTGAAGATCAGGGTTCTCCAGCATCTCTTCATGGATGTGCTCGTAACTCAAGACTGAAGGCACTGAGCTGTGTTTCTGAAGAAACAGACGTGACTCAGGACTGCTCATAATCTCAGCAAACTATTAAATGTGCCAGAAACCACAACATCAGCACAAACAGACAGAAAGTGCATGTCTGGTTATGAATGTTTGTCTATAGGTGTGTTTAATTTGTTAGATCACACTCCTCTGACGGCTCATAATAATGTCACTGGGACTCTTACCTGTCTATTACACTGACTAGACTCTGATTTAATCAGAACTAAATCCCAATCTGTTCACACCAGTGAATTTTCTGACATTCATCCAAATGAGCCATGTGTGACATCTGATCACAGTAGTGTCTGTACTTTGTCTTTGCTTTCGCCAGTGTTTTCATGATGGACTAGATCATGTTCCCCACACTGACTTTCCTGTCGCTGAATGTCTGCTGAATGAAAAAAGCTGAATGTCTGATTCAAACACAAGAGGGCAGCAGAACATTTGCATCTGTTTGTAAAACACTTTGAAAAATTAATAACAATAGCAAAACATACAAATAAAAATAAAGAAAATATGGCCGCATGTGGCATAGATTGTAATCTGTTAACAGTGTTTTTGAGAGATTATATTGATTACAGGCCTAGGTCTATCCATAATTACTACTTGCAAAATGGGAGAAAGGCATTTCTTTCACATATGCTTCCACTGCACTAACATCAGATCATCTTTGTAAATGAATGATAATTCAAGGGATCATCCTGCTATTATTCTCACTATACTATGAAAGCATAAAAGGATAGTTCACCCAAAAAAAAAAAAATCATTTACTTTCATCATGTCTTTCAGCTGAATCAATAGAGGTTAAATAAAAAATGGCCCCTGCTCTTCCTAGCGTTATAATGGCCGTGAATGAGGTTGAGATTCAATTAGTCCACTAGAAGTCAGAAACTGGTGCCTCATAATAAAAAGTGCTTCACATGGCTCCAGGGGGTTAATAAAGGTTTCTGAAGTGAATTGATGCGTTTGTGTAAGAATAATATACATACTTAAAAGTTTATCAACCGCAAGCTTCACATCTATAAAACACATCTTTGTTCTGGTCCTGAAAACTGATTGGACTTTCAAGTAGACTGTATTAGTGTAATTATGTAGGGAAGAACAAATGAGGGTATGTGGGTGATTTCAGACACAGCCGCTGTCTCTGTGAGAGGGTCACTTATTCACTTCACCAATTCGTTCAAAAAACACTGATTCATTCAGGAAGAAAACAAGGTTTGGCTGCATCTAAAGCGGCAATCTTTGAGTTCTGGGTTCTTGAATAAGTAATTAATTCACCACGTTTTTTAAAAGAGTTGTTCTAAATGTGTCATGAATACTTCGTAATCTTTCATGTATGTGACTGTTGCCGCGTCAGTGGTGTCCACTCACTGCCATCAGATCCTTTTCTGTTTTATGAATACTGTTGAATTAGGCTATGAATATTGGCTGCGGCCCTACTGTTGTCTTTATGAGAACGTTTGATTATTTCCCTCAACCAATTGTTCAAAAACTCTGATTCATTCAGGAATGAAACACTGCTTCTACCCAGTGTTACAACAATTCTGTTATTAATGATCACAGGGGAAATTACATTTGTATTTAAATCAACATTAACATCAAAGTGACGTACTTGCATGTTCCACACACTTGAATGATTCATCAGTGAGCTAATTCTACATAAAATAATGCTTGTCTTCATAATCAAAATGCAATAACTTGGTCTTTCTCTGAAATGACCTTCCTCTTCAGCTGATGCTGCACAATTATATTAACCAATAGTCAGACATTGCATTGTCTTACTGTGTGTAAATGTCAGCCTAATCTGGTGTGAAAAATTCACATATTTTATGTCAAGTCTATTTTTGTAGGACAGCAAAGATTAGCACTCACTAACAGATCGAGTTATCGAGCAGAGCAGATCGAGCACATCATTTTTTACAATGAATCCAATTAATTGCTTATGATAAAAAATTATAACTCTACATTTTAACCTTAATGAATCTAACCCTTTTACAGAAACAACATGGGTTGCAGATGCAGTTGTTACTGTGATGTGATCTTCCTCTGGTTACTGATGAGTGTAGGAATGGAAGGACATCAGACTGTGTTTCTTATTCTTCTGCCATCGGATATGAAACTCTTTATGACCGAAGTTCAAGAGCGAGCTGAATTGATTAGCATCTCCTCGTACACATACACATGGTTGGACTCTCCAGCTTCCGCAGGTTCCAGAGAGACCGGTGGGAATTTTGACATGAGGTTTTTCGCAGCATCTCTCAGCTCGAGTTCTTTTCCACTCTACGCTCACAGAATGACCCCCTTCAGACGTCCAGGACAGCCGTGTGGTCTCCGCATGTGGGCCAAAGATGTCACCTTCACCCACAAGCACCTCGTGAGAGCCAGCAGTCCCAGAGGGTCACGCTTCACCAGACCTGGTCAAACGGTGCGACCGCTAGTCAGATTTCAGGCCCGGCTCACGCTATGCCAGCGCTGAAAGAAGGCTTCTCCTTCAGGCCGAGAAACCAGAGGAGTTTTTGGAAACGCTGGATCACACTGGCTCCCTGTGTGCTTCAGGGATGTGCTAATGCACCCAACACGTTTATGTTAATTTGAGGTTTGCATTTATGCATCTGGACGCTCTATATGGCTGTGAGAGTGACTTACAGCATGTGCTGCATACAGACAGGAGGAACATACCATCAAGACTGTGCTACAAAAAACACATTACTGCTGTGCATAAATGAAGATGTATGTGAAGTGTGCATTTAACATGACCAAGTGCATCGGTTGTGCTCCTACTTCTGCTACTGTGACCAGACGCACCGTTTTCATCTGTTGAACCAGAAAACAGAGTCACATATACAGACCAGAAGAGACGCTTTTCATGCCAGACCGGAGGGAAACACCTAGAAGCCACCCAGAATGGCCAAAAACACACACACAGTGCCACATAACAAGTGCCCAGAGCTCCCTTTAGTCATTCTTTAAAAAACATTGTGATGAAAAAAAGGCAAATTAAAGAGCAGAATCTATAAACTCTTTCGCCTGATTTTTTCTTCATTTATATGGCCATAAACACTCCATAAAGAGCTATTAAAGTTGTAGTGGTGGTGCGTTATTGGTCTCTTGGCTGTTTCTTTGTCTATTTGATCATCAGTTTGAGAAGAAGCTGTTAAAAGTTTCATTGTGTGGCTGCACTGAATGTATTTGTACTTTTACACTCTTTGTGTGTTTTTAGGAAGTCTTTAAAACTGTGTTTGATGGATGGACCGTTCGTTCAGGGTGTTTCCCCGAGACGCTGGGATAGATGTGGAGAATGATAGATGGATGGACTTTAAACCTGTGAGACTTCCATTAGACAAACACGTGTTATACTTGCTCCTTCCTGTTAGCGGAGCATTTTTCAGACCACAAACTGACAATAACGCAAGTCTGGTCCTTCATTTCAATGCTTCAGGTTTCCCTCAAGTTATCAAGAGAGTTAATTTGTATTTCTGAAAGTCAGTTAATAAAAAATGAATGAAAAAGAATGGCAAGTTTGAAACTAAAGCCTTTTGTGTCAGGATCATAGCAGCAATGAAGCCAACTAATTAACTGCAAAAGCAATAAATCTACAGTTTCATGCATTGATGAAGCAAAAAGTCAGTTAAACGTCTGCACAGAGAACATGTGCATTAGCCAGTAGCTGGACTGATGGAGGAGAAGGAAAAACACACAACAACCACAGACATTTGGCCTGTTTCCATCCAGCGGTGGCTCTTACACACTTTCCCCATGCAGCGCCGTCTGGAGCCAGCAATATGTTTCTCATTGTGCTTCTGTGCTCTGTTCTTCTGCCACTGTAACGTCTAAAAAGCCACCAAAATAAACGTGAGGTGGGAGAAACCGTGGTGTATGAACAGCTGTATTTCACCTAAATGCGTTTTAATTACATGTTTGAACGAGTCTCTGTGTTTGATCAGATAGACAGAATGATAGAAAGTGGCAAAACATTTAAACGAATCTTCCGATGTTAAATCAAAATGTTGTTACATTATGTGCTCACTGGAAAGATCATGATGCATTGAAAAAAATGACATTACTGAATTAATCATTTCTAACAACAAAACATATTTTTATGGGTAAAATTATGTAAGAACTTAGATGTACCACTTGTTGCCGTGTAGTCATCAGGGATGTTTTTATGATTAATTTCTAATCATAAAAAACCCTATCAAACATGTTGTTGTGGACATGGTTTGCTAAAATGTGCTCAAAGCATGACAATGAGATGACTGAAATAAAGTTTCAGTGATGATACACTTTCATTTGTTTCTCTGTCACATCAATTGTAAATCAAGCAAACTCCAAACATTACTCATAAAAACTGTGTTTCCCACTGGACCGTGAAGAAGCTGAAGTCAGTCCGTCAGGCTTCAGTCGATGGGTCTGATCATCATACGCACAGACTTCATGGAGTAAAAACCCCCTCCATAATCGGCCCAGAATATGCCGTCCTGAAAGCGGCTGCGATAGACTCCGCCGGAGTACCACACGCCGTTCAGATTGGCCTGACCGCAGGTGCTGTACCACCAGCCAGCCTTGTGGAAATGAGCACAGTTACCTGAAAGACAATCAACAATCAGTGTCTTAGTCATTCTGCCTCTCAGTTAATGTGCACTATATTGCCAAAAGTATTGGAACACCCCCTTCTAATGAACAGGTTTGACTACTTTAGTAATTTCCATGAATTTCCAGTTTTGGAAGTGTCTAAAATGACTGTAGCCATAAGTACAAGTCACTGGTGTTTGCTGATGAGTTTTTGGCTGGAAGTCTGCATTTAAAGTCACAGCAGACCAGACCAGTTCTTCCACACTGACTCAATCAATCATTTCTTTTGAACCTTGTCTTGTACACAGAGGCATTGTCATGTTAGAATAGAAAAGGGCCCTGTCCAAACTGCTGCTATAAAATTAGAAGCACACAATTCCCAGGAATATCATTATATGCTTCAACATTCAGATTTGTACTCATGGAAATTACTAAAGTAGTCAAACCTGTTCATTAGAAGGGGGTGTCCCTATGCTTTTGGCAATATAGTGCCAAATATATATCTTGACTGTTCTTCAGATATTTGCACTGGAAAACAAGACTTATTTAGCATAGTATTGTTGTTGTCCTTGTAAACATGTCATTCTGAATGATGTACCATATGTAACTCAGTTTGAATGACCCACAATGACCCAGGGTTTATAATGACACGCCATAAACAATCTCACGTGTGGTGAAGAATCACCTGAGAAGGCGTCGTTGTCGTGGTCCAGCGTGGTGAACTGCTTGCCGTTATGGCTGCTCAGTGAATCCCCAGCGTTGCCCTGGTAGGTTCCCAGACGCAGACGGTACGACTGGCTCTCGGGCTCCAGGTGGAAGCTGCTGTAGGCCGCGTAAACCTTCTTCCCCATCCAGTCCTCCAGCTCCACCAGCAGCTTGTAGTCTTCCTGTTTGCCCAGGTTATAGATGTTTTCCAGACCCAGCCAGTGTTCACCATCCACTTCACCAAAGCCTTTCTGGAGGACAAGAAAAAGAGAGCTGAACACAGCTATTTACTGCAGTCACTGGATGCTGTTATCATTAGCACTACATTTTACCTTTGAAATACTGGAAATGCAAAGTAACCTCAGGCTTCTTTGAACAACGGGGCTTTGGGCCGATGAGGGATGTTAAAGACATCACTGCTGATTTCAGCACATACTGCAGCCAACTGTTATTATTTCACTACAGCAGTAAGCATGCGTGAGTTTAGTTACAGCGCAAACACACCTGCAGCAGTCATCGACGCTTTGGACTTCGCTCTCTCTGTGTGTGTGTGTGTGTGTGTGTGTGTGTGTGTGTGTGAGTGAGTGAGTGAGTGTGTGTGTGTGTGTGTGTGTGTGCATGTGCAATGTGTGAGCGTGTGTGTGTGTGTGTGTGTGTGTGTGTGGTGTGTTGTGTGGGTATGTGTGGGAGTGGGGTGTGTTGTGTGTGGCGTGTGTGTGATTGATGTGTTTGTGTGTGGGTTGTTGGAGTGAGTGAGTGGGCATGGCGGTGCCTGAGCATGGTGTGTGTGTGTGTTTGGTGTGTGTGAGGAGGACGGAGTGTGTGTATGTGTGTGTGCATGTGCGTGTGTGTGTGTGTGTGTGTGTGTGTGTGTGTGTGTGTGTGTGTGCGTGTGCGTGTGCATGAGCGTGTGTGTGTGTGTGTGTGGGAGGGGGGGCTCAGAATGAAAGAACCACTGACACACGGGCACGAGTGCAATCAAAACAAACGGACGCGAGGCGCAAATCCTGAGAACCAGATCCAGCTGTTTAGGAGCTCCATCGTCATCACCAGCAACGTCAGTCTGATTCTCTGACAGCGGCTCACAAAGGTCCGTTTGCTGAAGAAAATGTGCAAATCGCAGCTCATAGAGACACGGTCTAACTCATATAATCGTTCAATTGTCTGTATAGAGTGCTGAGGGGATGATGTGTTTTTGTAGGCCCAAACCTGGACACCAGTTGCATTTTAGCACCTCCAGTTCCATCGTCCTGAAGTCAGTAGTGGGTTGTTTTAATGGGTTTTTGGTTAAATGCCTGAAGCACGGTCTGGTGGAAAACAAGTAAAATATTTCCTGTTGTATTCTAGACATTAATACTAATGATTTATCTGCGTGTGTGTTTTTTAAGCTTTTACTTGGAAAGTGTCTAAATGGCACTACAGATTTTGTCAGGACACTGAACACCATCATGCCAAACAGATAAACTCATCTACTCACTAGTCGTTGTGTTTCGAATCAGGACGCTATCTTACTCAACTCCAGAAATATTTGTTTAATTTTGGTGATGTTGAAGTCATGTGACTGTGGTGTAGTTCATTCATTGTTGTTTAGCTTTTTACTTCTGCCAATTGCCTTTAAGCTTAAAAATTCATAAAAGTTGTGTTCATTTGTGAATATTATAACGATGAACAAGCAACCCAGGCTCATTGAAAATATGTGCTTGTGGCAGTTTCTGCAGCATTGATATAATGTGTCTTATAGCATGTTTCGTGGCAGTTTTAAAGTTAAATAAATACATTTTAAAGTGAAATATCCCGCAAGTGGTGCTAAAACACACACTCAATATTTGACCGTGGCCATGTTTTTGCTACGTTAGTACAGGAATTTGCTGATGCAGCAGTGCTATTTTAATGTGTCTCTACTCGAGTTTGAGCTGTTTTGTCGAACCATAGTTTCACAGGATTCGTACCAGAGTGCTTCATCTCACAAGTGCAACACTACCAAGCAAACCTACTGCGTTACCTATACATGTGAAGCTGGACATGCAACGCTAATGTTCAAAAGTGCCTGTTCTCAAATCTCGCAGCATGCTAAAATCATTGTGAGGTCATAACATACTGTAATATTGTACAAGGAATTGAGAGAAAATTAGGCTTTCTTAATCAAAAGTCCGGCCCTGTAAATCATACTTTGTGTGAAAAGGAATAAAAGTTGTCAGAGTGTTCATTTCAACTGGAAACTGCAGCGATTTGTACGTATAGGTAAGTATTTTGAGTTTTGCAGAAACTTAGTTAGAAGCATGTATTTCAATGAACATGGACAGCAAAGAAAACATATAACAATCATAAACTTTTGTTGGTCACAGAACTTATTTTCTGCAATAATCCAGAAGCAAAAGGAAAAATCCTTTTGGGTTTTTGTCAAGGGAACCAGAGTGATGCAAACTTATGGGTTTGCTTACAAAAATGCATCACCACTGGAGCTCTCTATTGATTTTTAATATTCTCCAAAGATTGCACTGTTATTCCACCATGTGTTTTTGTCTCATTTTCATTGGAATATTGTTGTTTATCTCTCTGTTTTTGATGACAAAGTCATCTGGTACTGAATAATTCAAAAGAACTGGTTCAAAAGAGTGATTCATTGTCAATCAGACATCGCTACCTTATAGCTGTCCCAGTTCCTGAAGAAGTTGACAGATCCATCTTTCCTCCTCTGGATAAGCGTCCAGCCGCCTCTGTCCACGTCGTGCTCACACCAGGCCTGTACAGGTGTCTCCGTCCCGTCCGGCTTCAGAAGATACGTCCCGCTGGTGGAGTGTCCAGCCTGCATCGCCTGAAGACAGTCCCGAAAGGGACCTCGAGACACCAGCACACACAAGTGAGTGAACACACACTGCTTATGAGCAACGAGCATCAACAAACCTCTTCAATACTGACATATATCTTCAGTTATGCACTTCTGCCTTTCAGATATAGATTACCAGATACCTGTTCATGTGTATAAGGTTAGCAGCTAACAAGAGAGAACTAGCTCAGTTTTCTTGACTGAGTAATATTCTGCACAGGCCTATGGTTTAAATGTTTTGCTGGGCTTTTGTACATTACATGTTGCACATTTCTGATATTCTCTTAATTTACATTTATGCATTTGGCAGATGTTTTTATCCAATGCATTCAAAGTATACATTTTATTAGTTCTTGCTTTCCGTGGGAATTGAACTGATGAACTTGACATTGCAAGCACAATGCTCTACTCTTTGAGGTACATACGTTTGCAATTACTTTTCATTGTCTGATTATTTTGCATGTCTCAGTAAACTAAACTTGTGGAACATCAAACATCTTAACAGAGTTTTGTACAGCTAAAATAACTGGAAGTGACAAACACCAAAGGCCTTGCACATCAAAGTAACAAATGGCTGCGCCGCTCTTACATAAAAAAAAACAAAAAACAAACAAAAAACAACATGACCAATAGAAAAGATTATTTAAAATTATAATACTAATGGGTCTAGTCTTTGCACCTGTTTGTTTCAGGTTAGAATCAGGACTGATGGAGTAGAATTGACTTGGTGGTGCTGTCACACAAAAAACTAGGGTCCTAGAAATGCAGTCCTGATACAGCAGCCTCTGGTATTTCAGGATGATTCTATTGCTTAAATGTGACTTATTCTTTAAATGTGATGTGTTTGGTGTGCATATAAGTGTTAATTTTCAATGCAGTTTGAGTTTAGTGACACTAATGGAAATGACAAGAGTGTCGTTTGGCAAACACAGATGCTGTGTGTTTTGCTGTGTAATGGCTTCATTACCCTCCAGACTGATGTTCCCCTGAGGGGAACCTCCTGTGGGTGCTGGAGCCGTTCTGGAACTCCTGTCCTCTGGAACGGGCCAGCCTTGACTCCTCTGGATCTCATTAGAGAAGCGAGGCACATACACCGGGATGTTCTCAGGCACGACCTGCACGAGAGGCGGAGGCAGCGGCTCTCGTCTGTGATTCCCGTACACCTGCAGGCATCGCTCCTCCAAAGCTGCGATCAGCAGTGACTGGTTATTGACCAGCGCGGCCAGCGAGGAGAAGCGCACCTCCAGCTCCCTGTAGAGGGTGGACAGCCGCAGCGCCTCGGCTGTGCTGTTGAGGATCCGTCCCTCCAGCTGTGCCAGCTCCAGTGAATTATCACGCTTGCGAATGATTTCGTGCAGCAGCTGCATGTACAGCTGGGTGACGCGGGAGTTCATGTTGCGTGACTCTTTGCGTAAAAGTTTCATTTCGTTAACCATGTTTCCATCCACGTCCACGATCATCCGGAGTGTGTCCATTTCACGTCTCTGCTTGGTCAGGAGCTCCCGGACATCAGCTATGTCCAACTGCGTCACGCGCTCTTTATCTGGCAGAGAAGGGCCCTGGCTGGCACAGATCGGCCCTGTGATCTTCTGCTCTGGGACCAAGAATGTATAAGAGCACTTTCTCGGGGCCCCATCGGCTGCGTCCTCTACCAGTCTCCGCTTTCGGCTCAGGACGGGCCCTTTGTATGCACTCTTGCTCCGTTCACAAGTGAGGACGAAGAGAAGGGCGCAAAAGATCCAGGCATGAGGACTCATAGCAGCAGAGAGGAGATCTGACCCATGAACCCTGAGACAAAACAACAGCACAGAGTCACATAGACTGTACTTATGGTGCTGTACATCTGTGGCTTAGATTTGACAGGGTTGGACGGTAACACAATAAGTACAATCATTATCATACAATTATAATCCATCATTATACATTTAATTCCAAAAAATAGGTGTTTTGAAAGTACTAGAAAAGTAATATGTTTGAAAATGTTTTTGTCTTTTTTAATTCTTTTAACTTTTTGGTTGTTTCAATCTGGTTTTAGATCCCTATATAATCACAAATTATATGTTGCTTGCTCTAGATTAAAGCTCATGCGCTGCTTTTGCTTTGTTGGGTCTGAACATGGCATTTGATACCATTGGCCTTTATATTCTTCACTGATGTCATATGGTAGGTATCTAGGGCACTGCACAGGGTTTGCTTCTTACCTTGAGAACTGGACCTTTTTTTGTAAATTTGGGAATTTTTCTTCATCATCTGCTCCTTTATTGTGTGGCGTGCCCCAGGGATCCGTTTTGGGACCTTTATTAGTTCCCGTTTATATACAGAGAGGAGATCTGAGATCTATAGATCTAGTTTATATACTTCCTTTTTGGTTACATTCTTCAGGAAAATAATGTTGATTATCACTGTTATGCAAACGATTCCCAGTTTTACCTTCCAGTAAGGCCTGGCACTACATTTTCATTTAATGTCTTATTCAAGTGCATTAATGATATTAAGAGTTGGATGGTGAACAATTTTTGGCAGCTTAATGAAGATAAAGCAAATGTTTGATTTTAGGTTGTCCCATCTCTTCTTTACCTGTCCTAAAAGTCCAGTTAGTTCCACTTTAAATTTACAAAAACCTTGGAGTGATCTTTGACTTCTTTGACATGACTTTATTGCAAAACTAAAGTATATTCTGTCAAGCAAAGATTTGGAAGTAGTCATCCATTACTGTAACCCAATCTACATCATCTCGCTTGCAACTCGTTCAAAATGCAGCCACAAGGCTTCTGACACATTCTAAAAACATCTAGGACCATACTTTCCTTTTATTAGTGTTCCTCCACTGGCTTACATTCAGGGTTGAGTAGGCTAGAGCGCTCAGATGTTCTAATTATTTACATCTATCTGTTCCACTTTGGATCAGTTTATGTTTTTTTTAATGTGCTTTATAAATCCAGTCTGTCAGATTTATGAGAAGCAACAGTGTTTAGCGTCATTAACACTAGTGTAAGTCTGAATATGCTCAGGCACAAATGAGATCTGACAGCTACGGTGGAAGGCGTTATTTTTAGTTTTACACACAGAGACATCTTTGCACAACATCTTCTTTTGTGTTTCACAGAAGAACAAACTCAAATGATGACAGCATGTTTATTTTAACTGTTTGTGTTTGAGGGTAGATTTTGGTGCCAGACAGTTTTGCAGACTACATTCTGTGGTTTGTTTACCCGTCATGCTACACTCCACCTCACAGCTCAGGGTCAGGCGAGTTTGCTTTCCATCTCATTAGTGGCCCAGTTTTTCCCTTCTATGCCCCTCAACCATGAAAGGTTGGTGTCTCTATAAGAAACTGAGTGACTCCTTCAGCATACGTATGGATTGGAGTCATTCAAAAGTGGAAATTTGTCTTCAAAATGATTCATAGTTCATATATGTAATATGCAATGTTTCAGTGCTGAATACTGCTTCGCTTATAAGAACTGGCTTTTAAACGTCAGTAATGATTTAGCATCTTTAATGCAGCTTTACTTACAGATTAATTTAAAAAGCATAGGTTCACTAAAGCCTTTGAGAGAAAGGAGAAAGGGAGAAGGTGATGTAGTTGCATGTATTTGACACGACTGCAGCCTTAAATAGAGCAGGACTAGCATGATTGATGATTCAGTCACAATGTTACAAACACTGAGCAGCATTATTCCTGTGGTTTGCGGAAAATGTTCAGGACTGGCTGCTTTAGTATTTTCCATTATATAAACTGCTTTGGCAGCAGTGTGTGTTCTTACACAAAGTCAAGAAAACAGAAGGAGTGAGGAAAGTGTTCTGTTACCATGCCACTAAACATTAAATTCAACAATACTAGAATGCAAACAGACTCCCAAACCAAGACAAAGCTTTGGAAAAAGTTACTCAGAGTAACAGTAGTTGCGAGCTCGATGAAGAATCTGCGAGGTCTCAGAGGAAAATCCCCGATCGGATAATGTTACATCCGTCTGAAGCCTGTTCAAAACTCCCACAAAAACTAACAGCCACTTTTCTTCTGATTTCTGAGGATCATGCGATGAGACAGTTTGTCTAGTAACACTTCAGCCTAGATTGAGGCTTATACACAATACGTCTGCAAATAATTTAAATGAATAGTGCAAACATTTAATATATATGCATGCAGTTTTGACTGTACATTGTATTTCATTTTAATATAGCTTAATACATGTTGCCTACTCTGTTCATTAAAGTTAATTTACGTACTTCATTGTTCTCAGTATTTGAGGTTTAAGATGAAAGCAGAGGCTGATGCTGTGCTCCAAACTTCCACACCACACAAAGGTAAGACTTGTGGAGATTTCTTTAAGCATAGGCAAATTTGAACTTGATTTAATAGTGTCTATTATAATGCATTATCAGATTTTTTTCCTTCTTTTTCTATGTATTACGGTCATGAAGCATGAACTAAATAACTACTTACTCCAAAATAAATAGAATTAAGCTTGTAAATGAGTAAATGTTTTAGCTGTTACTTTATAAGGTATTGTAGATATTTAATCTTTTATTGCTTTGTCTATTACAAAAGCAAGAGAAGTATGAACAGACCAGTTGTGTAAAATCAGCAGAATAAAGTTCCAGTCACTGACCTCTGCGTTCTTTCTGTCAGACTAGTGATGCTTCGGGGGGGGGGAAGGGAAGGAGCGTCTGTGGAGTCCTCCTCCTTCTGCAGATGAGCGGCAGACGCCTGCCTCTTATACTGCTGTGTGTGTGTGTGTGAGGGTGTGTGTGAGTGTGAGTGTTAGTGTGTGTGTGTGTGTGTGTGTGTATGAGAGTGTGTGAGTGTGAGTGTGTGTGTGTGAGAGAGTGAGTGAGTGTGTGTGTGAAAGTGTGTTTGTTTGTGTGTGTGTGTGTGTGTGTGTGTGTGTGTGTGTGTGTGTGGGTGTGAGAGAGTGGTGTGTGTATGTGAGACGAGTGATTGTGTGTGTTGTGTTGGGTGTTTGGTGAGAGTGGGAGTGTTAGTGTGTGGTGTTTGAGGTGAGTGTGTGGGTGTGTGGTGGAGGTGTGCGTGAGGTGTGGTGAGAGAGAGGTGTGTGTGTGTTGTTTTGTGTGTTGTAGGAGTGTGTGAGTGTGTTTGTGTGTGTGAGAGAGTGAGTGAGTGATTGTGTGTTGAGAGTGTGTGTGTGAGTGTTAGTGTGTGTGTGTGTGTGTGTGTGGGAAGAGAGTGAGTGTGTGTGTGTGAGGGTGTGTGTGAGTGTGTGTGTGTGTGTGTGTGAGAGTGAGTGTGTGTGTGAAGAGTGAGTGAGTGTGTGTGTGTGTGTGTGTGAGTGTGTTTGTTGTGTGTGTGTGTGTGTTGTGTGAGTGTGTGAGTGTGTGTGGTGTGTTGTGTGTGTGAGAGTGTGTGTGTGTGAGAGAGTGAGTGAGTGAGTGTGTGTGTGTGTGTGAGAGAGTTGTGTGTGTGTGAGAGAGTGTGAGAGTTTGTGAGAGTGAGTGTGTGTGTGAGAGTGTGTGAGTGTGTGTGTGTGTGTGTGTGTGTGTGTGTGAGAGAGTGTGTGAGTGTGTGTGTGTGTGAGAGTGAGTGTGTGTGTGAGAGAGTGTGAATGTGAGTGTGTGTGAGTGTGTGTGTGTGTGTGAAGTAGTGTGTTGTGTGAGAGAGTGTGGAGTGTGTGAGAGTGATTGTGGTTGGAGAGTGTTGAGTGAGAGAGTGGTCGGGAGTGTGTGTGGTGTGTGTGTGAAGATAGAGAGAGAGAGAGAGAGAGAAATAGAGATCAAAAGAGGCTGGGCAAAGATCTACCTTTATTGCTTTTCATTTCTCAGCAAAAATAATGAGAAAGAAACTGACCTATAATGCCTCTTCATCTTCTTTAAGTAATAATATTGCTAACAAGTGACTATGAGGAACAGAGTGGAGAGACCGTGAGGGTTAGCAGGTCTTCTAGTCAACCTCCAGAGAAACAGGACAGCGTTGGGTGATAACATTAGTAAACATCCTGAGCATGACCAAACCCAGCTCCAAGGACCCGGTTTAATGAAGATAATTATGTTTTTCCATCTTTAATGACAGGAGTGGGCTGCTTTCAGACACTCGTCCCATAATATGCCTCCCTCTGCAGTATTCAGGACCTTTCAGACCTTTCTCTGCACAAATCCCTCGTCATCATAAATCTTTATGCCACAGCAAATTAACTTCAGGATTAGTTAACAGAAGCCTTGGTAATGCATACTTCAGTGGATCAAAACATCCAGAAACTTGGTCACATTGAGCAGCTTTTCCAGCTAACATATAACTCTGCAAGTTCATCACAATGACCAAAATGTCACGGTCACCTTTAATTTTATTAACTCATTGCATGCACATGACTGTTTAGCTTGAACTGTTATAAGCATCAGCTACACTAATTATTCTCCATTTGCTTTTCTGTTTCTACCTCAGGATGTCAAGATAACTAGAGATCACACCAGGGTTGTAGGTAATATCACCTCATCCAGCGATCTTTGTGTTCTCGGTCTTACGAGGTATCCTGCACAATGTTCAAAATTGTTCAACAGCTTAAAAATCCTTTGCAATCTGTACAATCTCAATTTATTGAAAAATTCATGAGGTTATATACACACACACACACACACATTACATTTACATCCAATAAAATAATGGTTTCAGAATAAATAGAGCAGCACTCTTAAATGCATTCAGGGAGTCCATAAAGACGTCATGTCTAATGTGAGGTAGACATCTGTTTTAAATACATAATCAAATAAAATAGCAATTAAAACTGAGCTTACAGAAAACAAACACATGAAACGGTTTACAGACTATCAGTGTCCAAACAGGTTCACCTTGGACATTTGCGGTGCAAAAATGGTTATACTGAATTAAAGTGGTCAGGAAAAACCACAGCCAACAAAGACCGAGACAGAATCACAGACTTGTCATAAAATATTGTACTGTTGTGTCATTGTGGAGCGTAAAACACCATGTTTTCGAGTGCGTTTCATTCATTCTGGTAGAATTCTGTCAAAAACTAGTTCATAAATATTAACCACATAAGAGCCATATACATAAGAATAAATATGGTACATGAGTGAAGTGAGCTGCAGCTCTGGTTCAGTGCGTGAGCTCCTGAGGACACGGAGAATCAGACGCCAGAGCCTCACCGATTCTCTTCCCGTTCCAGGACGACACACACCAGCAGCGGGGAGGCTGGCCCTCCAGAGACGTCTCACACTGACAGACAGAGAAGAGTTAGTGTGAGACGGTTTCAGGGCAGGTTGGGTCGGTCGGGACAGACACGCACCTGTTTGGCCTTGTAGAATCCGTGCTTGTCACAGTTGGGCAGGTAAAAGCTGGTGAACTTCTCTCCTAACGTCTGCTGCGATTCAGTGATCAGATCCAGAGACGCATGCAGCTCCGTGTGACAAGGACCCTAAATCACAGAAACACGCCATGGGTCAACCAAACATACAAACCTGGGAACAACTGGCGGAACACAAGTGACAAGTACGCTTAAAAATATCAGGCCAAAACTTAAGATCTGTGTATCTGAATTACATATCCATCCATTTGGATTAACACAGAATTATTTATTCAGCACTGATTTCTGTAATAGTACTAATTAACTGAATTGTCTTAAATACACAATAACCAGGTTTATGTATTTATCATCAATAAATCCAATTTGTTTCCATCTCATACATTATAGCTAATTGACATCACAACGAACATTTATGTTGATTCTTAACATAATAAATTAATTTTGAAAATATGATTTAAAAAAAAAAATCAAATAGGTTAAATTAATAAACTATGCCATCTTTTTTTTTTGTATGACTGACAAAACAGTGTTGCTAGTATATAACTATAGATAAATATTTTTTAATATATTTGAATTCGAATTTTAAAAAATATTTTAAAATAAATTGATGTTAAAGTAATTTTGTTGTTTTAAAGTGTCTATATAGTTTCTATTAATTTTTATTTCCGTTTAAGTTTGTTATTTTAGTACATCAAGTACATTTTAAATAACATTTTATTTAAAGTGGAAAAAAATCATATAGTTGTAGTTTAACTGTAGTAACCCTGTGACAAATATGCAACATTTAAGTTCATTAGTGTATGTTAAAACAGTGTAATTCAAATGGATGAACATTTTATATACAATTCAGAAACCGCTTCCGCCAGTGAATGTGAGGCTCTCTCCTGAAGCAGGGTTCAGTACCTGTTGGATCAGTTTCTTGCGGATGGCGTTGACTTTGGCCTTGATGCTCTCCTGAGCCTCCGCTGCGTCCCACGGGTCCAGCGGCCGGTTGAGGCCCAGCAGGTGCTGCAGGGAGCCCTGGTCAGACGTGATGTCCGGGTCATCTAGAAACAAAACAGGAGTCCTGTGACCAATGACCACTTTTTTTCGTTTCAATGGTCATCAGCACCATAAATCCTCAATTTTTTATATTTGGATTAAAAAAGGACGTACGTTTACTATAACGCTATACTTTGTATTGTATCAAATTACAAAAAAACTAGTTAAGGCTAATGCGAGGGTGTTTCTAATGCAGAGTCTGTGGGAGGGACGGTAAATTTGACAATTCTGACTGCCGTTATCAGTTTCTCTCAATTTTTTTCCTTTGATTGAAAGTCGTGAAAACTATCGTTTTTCTTTTGATATTTGAGCAAATGGGAACCCAAAAAATATATCTGTGACCCTGGAACACAAAACCAGTCATAAGATTTATACATCTGAAAGCTGAATAAATAATCTTTCCACTGAAGTATGGTTTGTTAGGATAGGATAATATTTGAAAATCTGGAATCTGAGGGTGCAAAAAAATCTAAATATTGAGAAAATCATCTTTAAAGTTGTTCAAATGAAGTTCTTAGCAATGCATATTACTAATCAAACATTAAGTTTTGATATATTTACAGTAGGACATTTACTAAATATCTTCATGGAACATTATCTTTAATATCCTAATGATTTTTGGCATAAAAGAGAAATGTATAATTGTGACCCATACAATGTATTGTTGGCTATTGCTACAAATATCCCCCAGCGACTTAACACTGCTTTTGTGCTGCAGGGACACATACGTGCAAACAGACGACGGCGTTGTTGAAGCTATGAGGTTTTGTTTGCCGTCAAACGGTTGAGCACTGCCACGTGTGTATGCGGTCACAAAATGTGGTGAAAATCTTACACGCCGGTAATAGTGTGATTAAGGTGTGTACATGTCTATACTGCACTTCAATAATGCGACTGAAATAGGAGTATTCCACATGTCTTAATCTGATTTGTGTTTACTTCGAGTATGACTTAAGCCGGATTAAGTTAATCAGAAGTTTGTTTGCACGGTAGATTCTTATTCAGAGTATTGTCTTGAATATTGTTGTCCATGTAAACGTCCTGACTGATGAGAAACACACCTTCTGTGCGGTCGTCCTCAGTGCAGACGGCGTGTCCGCGGGTCAGAGCGTGCAGCGGCCGCGGGTCGCCGGGTCTCGGGACGCAGCGCAGGCCGGCGCCGCAGTGAGCCGTATAAACACCGCAGGACTCTCCTTTCTTCAGTGCGCAGGACATGCAGCATCCGCAGCCCGGCTCTCGCAGCACCTCCGGACAGTCCGAGGACACGGCGGGGCAGGAGTCCAGCTGCTCCTGAGAGCATGGAGCGCAGCGGATGGGTTCAGGCCCGATCACCGGAGAAAGATCCGCCGGACAGACGAGGACGCTCACCAACAACACCAACACACAAGGCCTTCTCATTGCAGAACCAGAGATGTGCTGAAGCCAATATCTGCTGCTGTATGTCAGATCTGCTCTCTGTGCGTGTGTGCCGTGTTTTATACCGTGACATGACCTCAGAGGAGTTAATCATTGACACGCCGCTCGCCTGTATTAATTACGCTGTTTTCAGTGCACAGGTTTGCTCTGGTTGCGCAGATGTCAATATTTACTCTAGGACGAAGTGTGCAATATGGGGCGACGCAACATCTGTGACCCGTTTCACCAGAAACAGGTTCATGATGCTGCCGTTTATCATCTGCACTCTCAAAAAAAAAAAAAAAAACATACAAAAGCTGTCACTAGGATGGCACCCTTTCAAATGGTACTAATATGCATCATTTAGGTACTAATACACACACTTCAAGTGCTAAAATGCAACTACACTAGTCAACATTTGAAGTGGGTCAAAAAAAAAAAAATCAAGGTTGTCCTAACACAAGAACACATTTTGGTTTTAGGACAACTTTGATGAAAGGTTTTGATCCTCTTCAAATGTTGACTACTGTATTATGGGGTAAATACGGTACAAAGCTGCATCTTTTGAAAAGGTACCACCCCAGTGACAGCTTTTGTCGTCTCATTTCTGAGCATGTATATAAATAACGTAGCATGTAAACACACATTTGCCTGTCACACAAAAGGAGTTATGCGAGCATATCTCAATGTGTTTTTGACCACACTTTGAATTGGGTCACAAAAACAAGGTCATATGGTCATTGCATAACAGGACGGGTTAATCTGAGGTCTTCAGCCATCATAACATGTTTGTCATGAGGTGCCTGTGCAGTAATTAAGAGCTCCTGGTGTAGTATTAGTCCAACGTTGGACACTAAGATCTCTTGCATGAGGTCAACCAATAGTTCAAGACATCAGACGCTACAGATTTGTGATTCCAGTGGCATTAATAATTGAATCGAGCTTTAATGGGGAGCACATCTTATGAGTTCACACTTTGTTTGTGTGCTTGAACAAACACGGCTGATGTTCTTCAGGATTGCTGTAGGTCCATCAGTGCCTATACTCACACACGCCACGAGCAAATCATTTACATCCCACCCACACACACACAAGTCCAGTCATAGATTGTGCAAGAAGAACGAAAACAGTACACTAGAGATGGAGAATTAAACTTCAGAAAAAAATAAATTTAAATATTACAAACACAAATGATGACCTCGGGTGTGAAGAGAGGTGAAATGCTCAGCAGAAGATGTGTTGGCTGTTAAAGCTCACTGTCTGAGGGATCTTCATTCAATGGTGAGCTCATGTGTCGTGGCCTCCTCGATGTCTCGCATCAGATTCACCAGCCACTGTGGCAGATTCACCTGCTGAAACACAGACTAAACCAGTGATTCCCAAACCAGGCCTGTAATGACAACGCCATGATATCACAAGAGCAGAAGAAATAAAAACATGCCATTGAAACATGTTGATTTCTAATTTACATGCATTTAAACTTTTACGTTATTTTTGCATTTAAATGTAAAATACAAGTGCATTTGCTAAAAAAATAATGAAATTAGTATAACATTTGTTTTTCAAATGTTTTGTAACCTTTACATAGTGTTTATAATCACAACAAGAAAACTGGACATTTTAGTGTTTTAGAAACGTTTAAAAATATTCCTCACAACATTTGGATATGAGTTATTAGCTAGATATTTCTGTACGGTCTATACATTAACTTAGCAGTTTAACCCTGAGAGGTGGATGCAGTCGACCCGTTGGGTTAAGTGTGCTTCTATATGAATGCTAACGCAGTTGGTTGGAAACTCTTGCACCTTATGAGACAGTGACTTGCTTGTCCGTTTAGTTGTCTGTCTATCATGGTGGCTAGTAGGCACCCGAAGCTCTTCGAGGGTTAAACTCCAGTCTTTGCTGGTCTGATGGATGCTCTGAGCTCCAGACGCAAGCTCCAGAGATTCGTCAGGCTCCGCAAGCTCTGAGATGGTGTGTAAGGAACTCATGAAGAACACAGCAAGTCTGTTCTTCAACAAGAACGCCCTTCAGCCACTGAATGGATGCTTTGATCTAAAAGAACGTATGGATAGTCAAAGTATTTGGTATAATTTATTTTTAATTCTTGAAAAAAATATTTGATCAAAACTGCTTCACTGCTTAATTAAAAAAAAATTTAAAAAGTGCTGCAACTACTTAAAGATGCATAAAACAAAGCATACACAAAAAGTGATTTGAAAGAAAAGAGCCATTATAATTTAGCTCAGTTAAGATTGTTGTGCAGCTGCTCAAGTGCAACATTCTCTTAAAAATTGTATAAAAGCGTTTCAAAACCTCATGACAACAAAAAGTGCATTTCTAAGAACTTGGCACATGAAAGGTTGTCGTTTTAGCATGGAGACTTTTAGAAGTCACTGACCGGTTTGCTCTTTGTTTAATCTTGCTTCTGTCTAGAAGAAATAGTTGGGATAATCCAGAGATACTTTCCCAACAGGCCACACAGATCCTCGATATAACTGTATCACACGTCCTGTAGGTTACCCATCTCACCTGCTACAAACACACTTCACCTGGTGATTGTGGTCACCTGTGGACATCATCAGATGCAGAGCGAAGAAGAAGAAACACCGCATCCACTGGCCTGGATGAATGAAAACACACAGGTGAGTCAGTATTGTGTATATGTTTTTAATGACTGATACAAGATACATTTACAAATAGCCTTTTATTCAGTATTTATTTCAAATTTAATAATGCATGCAGAATCTAATTAAATATCTGCAACATCACAGCATGATTCATTACTGAAACTATTTAGTGCAGTGGTTCTTAGCTCTGTTCCTGGGAACCCATGTCTCTGCACATGTTGCATGTCTGCCTTATATGACACACCTGATTTAGATCATCAGCTCGTTAGGAGATACTCCATGAACTGAACTGAGTGTGTCAAATTAGGGAGACAAATGTCCAGAGCGGGGCTCCCCAGGACCAGGATTAAAAACCACTGACTTAGTGTGATCATGTTTTCATTATGAATGTGGAAGGATGGTATCCAATGACTCAAGTCGTCTAGCAGAAGAATCACTGACATTAATATGACATTAAGGCCATCCTGTGGTCGATGGGGAAGTCGTGGCCTAATGGTTAAAGAGTCGGACTCGTAACCCAAAGGTTGCAGTTTCGAGTCTCTGGGTGTGTGTTCACTGCTGTGTGTGTGCACTTTGGATGGATAAATGCAGAGCACTAATTCCGAGTATAGGTCACCATACTTGGCCACATGTCACGTCACTCTCACTTAAGTCATTGAGAATTAATTAATATGACAGCAGTGTGTAAAGCTGTAATTCTGGGGTGAACTCAGACAACAAGAGAGGATCCAAATGCAGATATATATTTCAACAATAAATGTCATCATCATCCTCATCATCACCATCAGATATAAAACACAGGAACTAGGGGGAAAAAACAGAACTGATCAAACCCAACAAACCACCATAGAAAGACAATACCAGACTGCTGGGCTCATATCCCAGCACTCCCTATTCCCTTGGGGCCCCCATGGGATCTTCATAGATCTTCCATACCACCCCCCCCCCCCCCCCGAAGCTGAGTCTTTGAGGCAGCACATCTAAAAACAAAATAATAGTCAACCGTTGAGAACAGTTGTACTTCAATTCTCTCTTTATTACAAAATCTTGTATTGCTCAGGTTTACGCGGTACAAAGGACAGTATATCATACATCGCTGTATTTACAAAATACACGTCTGTATATCAAAGAGCTAAAAGGCAAATGACTTTAACCACCGCAAGCGTGTCAAATAAGGCAAGAATACTGTATCGACAGTACAGAGAGCAACTGAGAGATCGATTCATACCCTGAAGAAGAAAAGCATCATGATTCAAAACATCAGCATGAAAATAAACATTTGCCATAGAAATATAGAAAGAGTCACTGTTTCTCCTCACAAACAGAATCAGAATAAGTGTACAGAATCAGAGAATGAGTTTTGTGCTTGTAAACACACACCAGTCTACAGAGATCTATACGCTGTGTGTGTGTGTGTGTGTGTGTGTGTTTGTGATTGTGTGTATGTTTTGTGTTTGTGTTGTGTGTGTGTGTGTGTTGTGAGTGTGAGTGTGTGTGTGTGAGTTTGTGTGTGTGTGTTTAGTGTGTGGTGATGGTTTGTGAGTTTGAGTGTGTGTGTGTGAGTTTGAGTGTGTGTGTGTGTGTGTGTGTGTGTGTGTGTGTGTGTGTGTGTGTGTGTGTGTGTGTGTGTGAGTGTGTGTGTGTGTGTGTGTGTGAGTGTGTGTGTGTGTGTGTGTGAGTGTGTGTGAGTTTGTGTGTGAGTGTGTGTGTGTGTGTGTGTGTTTGTGTGTGTGTTTGTGTGTGTGTGTGTGTGTGTGGGTGTTTGTGTGTATGTGTGTGTGTGTATGCGTGTGGTGGGAGTTGTGTGTGGGTGTGTGGGTGTGTGTGTGTGTGTGTGAGTTTGTTGTGAGTGTGTGTGTGTGTGTGTGTGTGTGTGTGTGTGTGTGTGTGAGTTTGTGTGTCTGTGTGTGTAAGTTTGTGTGTGAGTGTGTGTGAGTTTGTGTGTGAGTGTGTGTGAGTGTGTGTGTGTGTGTGTGTGTGTGTTTGTGTGTGTGTGTGTGTGTGTGTGTGTGTGCCTCATGGATGGGTTGTTGACCTCCGTGTCAGTAGATGATCACTGTACCCTTGTGCCCACATAGACTACACATAACTGACCTCTTTAACATCAAACCACCCGCCTCGCTCAGTCATAAGCCTCAGTAACACGTCACACATTCATGAGTGAAGACCTCTTGTGCACGTAGTTCTCTTACTGTGTAAAACAGAGTATTTGATAGTTCCAGTCATGTGAATATCACGCTGATATTATTACAGTGAATGCTGATGACAAAATCATGTCCAATCATTACACTTCAGATTGAGATTTCATTTAATTGGCACATATTCAGCATGTGGAGGTTTGTCCCTGCTAATCACACACTTTATCACAACATACACACACACAGTGGGGTCCAAATGCCTGACACCACACTGACAATCCAAGATACAAAATATAGTTTAAATCTGGAAAGAAACATAATTTAAACTAAGTTATGACATTTAATAAATAGCCAGCTGACAAAAATATGCTCTGCAAATGTTTTGCTAACATTCCCATTAAATTATGAAAACAATATTTCTGAACGTTCTATGAATGTTCAAAGTGGGGGTATATATATATATAATGTATAGGCTATACAAACATTAAGGAAACATTGCATTTGATAATTTTGCAAACATTATGGGAATGTTATTTTTGAATGTTCTTTGGATGTTTTGAGTAGCTAGTGGTGACATTTAAAAAACATTAGATGAACGATTAAAATGGTTCAGAAATAAAACATTACATGAATGATGTATAAATAATGTTTTTCTGCTAACATTTTGAGAGCATTAGTAAACAACAGATAACAAACGCTCCATTACCGTAAGTAAACTAGTGTCACTGATCATGTGACACTTTCACATTCATTTTTTTTTTCACTCCAGTAACTACTCCTCACTCTATTTGTTCTACTAATGCAATTTGTAATAAAAAATTACATTCAATCATGAGAATGTGAAACTGAAGCTTTTCAGTGCAGTGTCAGATGATTTGGACTCCACTGTATGTATGAATATTAATATCAGATTGTAGTGTATAGTGTCAGAACAGTCTATCAGTGTGACTGCAGCCGAGGATGATGATGATGAAGTGGT
Source organism: Sinocyclocheilus anophthalmus (assembly GCA_018155175.1). Classification (NCBI taxonomy): domain Eukaryota; kingdom Metazoa; phylum Chordata; class Actinopteri; order Cypriniformes; family Cyprinidae; genus Sinocyclocheilus; species Sinocyclocheilus anophthalmus. The sequence goes on from JADLZN010011119.1 coordinate 447,209, forward strand.
TATCAAACTCCCTGATTTCTCTTGTTCTATATACACACATGCTGCTTTGAAACAGTGTGTACTGATATATAATCATTCTGTGTCCTGGTGTAAGGCTTTGGAAGTGTCACATAACTTGATTTTTATGATATTATTACAGCTTATTATTACATTATTTGCAGCTGTAAATGTGTCTTCAAGATAGAAACATCGGAGATCTTTGATTTCTCCAGTCTCAAACTTTAGCAACATGATGAAGATGAAGGAGTGTGTGAGAATCACAATCTAGTGCACTGATGCAGAGCACGTACTGCTGCTATTGCTGCTCTATATATATTATAAACGTGCCACATTCATTCAAATGCACTGGAGAGTTTAATACAAAAAATACACAACTCTGATTGTAAGAACTTCTACTATGTACAGCTCATATAAGAAGTTGGCATAAAAACTGAGAAATGACGCATTGCAGAAGATCATTCAAGGCTCTGACTGCCCAGGTTTTTAAAAAAAAGTACACTTCCATAATGTACTTAAGATGCTCTATTTTTGCGCACTCATTTTGTACTTAATATACCAAAAATGATTCTTTAGATAAACTTAAGATCATCTAAGTGTACTCAACTGTGATATTTTGGGACACTGTGAATATGAACTAAAATGTGCTTTTAACATACTATCTCTGTATTTAAAATACTGTATTTAGTCAGCGCTTGTAGTACACTTGAGTGTACTAGTGTATGAAAGATGTTCAAGTGTACTACAAGTGTACGTCTTAAATAAATAAGTTTTTTTACATACAAAGATACTATGTTAAAAGCACAGTTTAGTTCATATAGTCAAGGTGTCCCAAAATAGCACAGTTGAGTACACTTAGATGATCTTATGTTTATCTAAAGAATCATTTTTAGTATATTAAGTACAAAATTAGCACTTTAAGTACATTATGGAAGTGTCTGGGTGTTCCTGCAGCGAGACAATGCCTTTGGGAATCCATGGATGTCGACTTGAACCGGCTTTCACAGACACACCAGTAATTTCATGATTCACGAGGGAAAGAAATGCAGGACAGGACCTGAGTTCATCCAGGAGGAACTGATGTGATGTCTCTGAAGGAGCGTGCAGTGAAGATCCGTTCACAGCTGGAGCAGAGAAGGTGAATAAAGGGAAGACGGTTCATTCTTTCATACTGTAGTGTGCGATTGGTCCTACATCTCCCCCCCTTTGACCTCCTGCTCTTCTCCTAGCGTAGGCACATTAGCGGCGGTGCTCCGCGAGCCCTGAGCGACCCGGGCGGCGAGCCCCGAGGCCATGGACGCGGTGCTGCCGGCTTTGGTGTGTGTGCTGCTGGAGCGGGCGATAGCGTGAACCCTGCGCTCCAGGATGCCAGTGTGATGCAGCGCTCGGCTCCCCGTATCCTGCGCTTTACCCTCCAGGAAATATGTGAGCATCTGACCTTTGCCCTTCACGCTGACATTGCCACGGCACACCAGATCATAGTCGCTCTGAAGCAGACGGTTCGCTTCCTCCGTCACCTGGAAGATCAGCCATGCTCAAATCAATATACTGTACACACACATTTATTTGTGCATGCATGTGTCATTATGGAGGTCCAAAACATGTACTGTGGGTTATACACAGTTATGTAGCATAAAGAAATAAAGCCAGTTCAGAACCATAAAGATTGTTTTATCATGACATTATTAGCACAAAGTCTCACTACTGTAATATCTATGTACATTTGATTGAAGTTGTTAGTGTTATCAATGGCTAAATCATCAAAAATGAAAGAAGGTACAGCCTATGCTACAAGATACAGTATATGCATGTAATTAAAAATACATCTGATAAAACATTTTTTAGTTTTTTTGTTAAATTCGCCCATACAGACGTGTATCATATCATATCCACTCTAAAACTAGTTTTTGGTGAAACATCTGTGCACTTAAAATACAGCACACCATATAAATACACATGTAAATATAGAGTAAATGCAAGTAAACAATTTAAGTGAACCTGAATAACTACATTTGCTACTATGACAAAAACTTACACTAACTCAGATATTTGAGTTTATTTATAATTAATGTGGTCTTATTTCAATGGACCCTTTCCACAACACTGTGACGATGACGCGTTTAACGGTCATCAGCATCGTAAATCCTCGAAAGTATTTCATATTTGTATTTTTTTAAATGCATGTACATTCATAACACTATTCTTTGTATTATATCAAATTACAAAAAAACAGTTAAGGCTAATGCGAGGGTGTTTCTACGGGAGGGACGGTAAACTTGACATCGTTCTCTCTTCTGACTGCCGTTATCAGTCTCTCTCAATTTTTTTCCTTTGATTAAAAGTCGTGAAAACACTATCGTGGATTATTTCTTTTGCTATTTGAGCAAATGGGAATGCAAAAATATATATTTGTGGTACTCTCCCATTCACTGCTCAAGCAATCACTTGCATGATATTCAGAGAATGCATGCATTATTGTGATATTCACACAGTCATAGAATTATATTTCGAGTGAATGTTGTACCTGTATCTTCCCAGGCACTCCGGTGCTGTCCATGCGGCTGGCCACGTTCACCGTGTTTCCCCAGATATCATACTGCGGCCGGCGGGCCCCGATGACCCCGGCCACCACCGGACCCACATTAATACCTGAGCAGTCACACATAAACCATCAGAGAACATCCAGAACATTCACTGAGAATGAGGACGAGATGACACAGAGCTAAAGGTACAGATTTGCTAAAGGACCGGAGTCAAACACAGCACGTGTGAAGACGTACCCACTCTCAAGACGAAGTCGTTATATGACTGATAGTTGATTTCATCCAGAACGTCAAACATCTCGATGGCGAAGTCTGCGATGGTGCTCAGGTGCTCCGCAGGGGATCTCTTTGCCTGTAAAGGAGTAAGCGAACGCTGTTCACAGATGCTCTGTAAGTATTACTCTGCATCATGTCCAGTGTGGCTGAATCAGTGACCTTGGTTCCGATGGTGGGCACCAAACCCACCGCTGCCATGTACGTGCTGCCGATGGTCTTGATCTTCTCAATGTCTTTATAACACTCTTTATCCATCAGCTGCAAAATGGTAGAAATACAAAATGAAATGGATTCAGCTTGGATTGTCATTGCTTGAGATAAAAGAATCATTAACTGAAACGGTGTCATTTTAACATAATTGAGATACTATTATAATTTTTAATGTTTTGAATAAGATTATATTTTTATATTTTCTGCTTAATGTTAAGAAATGACCTTGTCGAAGTCGGCGATGATCTCGTTGAGCAGCCGCAGACACTCGACGCCCATGTTATTTCCATCCAGCTCGATGTAGAAGTCATTAAAGTTGGGAATGGAAGCGAACAGCACCCCAACCTGAGCGTAGGACTGGTAATACAGATCCTGTAACACCAGAAGCACACCGTCAGCTCGGTGTTTATGACACAACATCACCGTCAAACAGTGCTGCGGCGAGCTCTCACCATGTTTCTGGGGTTAGACAGCAGAAAGTGCTGAGCTACATGAACCGGCAGCAGGTTGAACAGGATCCTCTTGTTGTCCAGTTTGACTTTCTCCATGCCGTCTCTCTCCTCCTCTGCCTGCACACACACACAGACACACCACACACACACACACACACACACAGACACACACACACACACACACACACGTTAGTTTTTGTGGTTTATGAGGACTCTCCATTGGCGTAATGGTTGTTATACTGTACAAACTGTATTTTCTATCACTCTACACCAACCCTGTTCAGTTTTAGTTTTAACTATACTACCCTGTTTTTTACTGCATTTTTGATCAAATAAATGCAGCCTTGATAAGCAGAAGGGACTTCTTTCAAAAACATTCAAACATTTTAATGTCCCACCGACCCTACAGAGGATGCACGGTGCTGAGAATGAATGGATGGCAGCGGTGGGAGGTTGTTGCTGTTGTTTTATGTATTTGTGACTGCAGTGTCAGGAGTGTGTGATGTTCTGCTGTACCTGAGTGGCCCAGAGGAAGTCCAGGCGCAGCTTGAGCTCCATCTGTCTGGAGTGAAGTGCCAGAGTGGTGAAGAACATCAGCAGAGAGAGGACGGGCTCCAGACCGCGAGCGCTCATCAACACCGTCCTGCACTCCAAACACACCATCACAGAGATTCAGCTCAAGCTTTTAATGGACAGCTCATACACTACCAGTCAAACGTTTCTGAACAGTAAGATTTTTTATGTTTCTTCTGCTCACCAAGCCTGTATTTATTTGACCCACAGTATAGCAAAAGCAGTAATATTGTGAAATATTTTTTTCTATTTAAAATAGCTGTTTTCTGTGTAAATATCTGTTAAACTGTAATGTATTTCTGTGATGCGCAGCTGTATTTTCAGCATCATTACTCCAGTCTTCAGTGTCACATGATCTTCAGAAATCAGTATAATATGCTGATTTGCTGCTCAAGAAACATTTTTATTATTATTATCATTAATATTCAAAACAGTTGAGTACTTATCTTTTCTGGATTCTTTGATGAATTTTTCAACATTTATCTGAAATGTAGCATTATACACTACCATTCAAAACCTTGGAGTCAGTATAAAGTACCTTCAATACCCCGACGGAGGTGAGACCCTTGAGCAAGAACCGAACTCGCCAACTCTCCGGTATGTGTTGGAGTGTGTGTGTGTGCGCTGCTGTGTGTGTGTGTGTGTGTGTGTGCTTGGATGGGTTAAATACAGAGCCCAAATTCTGAGTATGGGTCACTATACTTGGCCACACATCACATCACTTCACTCACTAACCTTACTGTTCAAAAACTTTTGACTGGTAGTGAAGATTCTGAGCTTAGCTTTCATTGATCAGTAGTTGTGATGGTTTGTGTGTTTTTCTGTGTATCCAGTGATCTCTCACCCCGAGGAGCGTCTGAATCCGCTGAGCTCCAGCACGGTGATGTACAGCACCAGCAGCAGCAGCAGCAGGAGTTGGGACAAGTCCAGACACTCGCATGACAGCGCCACGGTCATCGTCCCCAGCATGCGCACAGAAAGGCGTACTTCGCTCCTTCAACACTGCGCCTCAGCATGGTGCGGTTCATGCCTGTGGATACGTCGATGATCACGATGGAGTGCGTGGAGTCAGTCGGCCAGAGCCACGGCATGCAGCCCACCTGACACACACAGAGAGAGAGAAAGGGTTTAATGAAGAAAAGATGTTTCATGTGTTATGAATCTCTGTGATTCTTCAGTCTGGATTGACTGAACCTGAGCACTAAAGTCAAGTCACCATTATTTATATTGCGCTTTTTACAAAGCAGCTTTACAGTATTAAACAGGCAAATAGTGCCTCTGGCCAGACGAGACCAGCAGTTTAATTCTAGGCTGCAACAAAGTCAATCTGAGATATGCAGCAAGTTCAGCTCCAGTAAAGTGATGTAAGAGTGAGTTACCACACAGGCCTGGGCCACGGCGTATATTAAGAGCACTATGAACACACACAGGACGGTCCGGATCTGTATGCTGAGGCACCCTGGAAAACACTGAGACACACAGAGACACAGAGAGACACACAGAGACAGAGATTTATGGTGAAAGATCAGCTTACAGATATGAACCAGTCAGCTTCTGGAAAAAATGTAAATGAAATGACGTGCACACAGTTATTTTTTGACTGATCTTATTGCATATGCATATGCAGGAGTTTCCCTTTCTAAAAAGATTTAAGTATTTAAATCAACCATGCAGCGTGATTTACTAAGGCTTCCTCAGTTTATTGGTATTTGTGTCGTTATTTAACACCCAGTAAAGCATCTTTTAACATCGGCTCTGCTCATTTGCAACAATAATTTGTGCTGCTCTCGGTAGATTGTGTTGCTCATTATGGAAATGAGCTGCATCTGTGTTATCAGCAGAATGTTCCACTCTCATCTGTGTTTAGTAAATCTGGCTCATAAATAGTTAGAAATTATGTGAAACTGAAGATGACACACGACGGTTCAGCTGGACTGGTGAAGGTGGTGTTGAGTGAGTTTTTACCTGAACTCTAGAGATGTGCAGGTACATGATGCACATGACCAGGAAACAGATGCAGAAGACCAGCAACACCAACACGAGCGTCCCCCTGAGAACAACAACACGAGAGAAAATAACAGTGAACGCTCAGAAGAGTGAACACTGTGTGATGAGCACGCCTGCTTCTCTCACGTTCAGCTCTGACTCCACATTTCAGTCAAACTCTACAGTCACTTTCTGTGAAAACTACATTCAGATTCAACAGTCGGAATGAATTCAGTCCGATTGAACCAAATATGGAGCATGTAAACATAGCCACTGTTTCTGCGTGGGATCAGGATCCGGCGTGATGGGGTGATGACCTGCTGTACGTACTGTGGCATGATGAGCAGGTAGAGGATGCCGATCAGAGCCGTGAGGACGAGAGACAGAAGCACAGCGCCGGTGAAGTACTCGTCATTCAGCTGATGATACTGCAGAAACACAGCACACAGCACGCTCAAACACTCAGCTTACACATGCTGAAACACTCTGACTTCACAGCAGATCACATACACATGATTCAGCTCAAAGCCACACGCTCATCCCAGCAAACTCAGAACCAGCATTCCCATATGGTTATTTTTGGGGAGTCAAATAGGAACGTTCTGGGAACTTTCTCTATAGGTTTGTTTAATTGTAACCTAAAACCAATCTTTCCAGAATGTTGCAGGGAGGTTTGCTTTTTTTTGGTTTTGTTTTGTTTTTGTAAAAAACAATTAAAAACCTGTACAGAAAGTTCCCTACAGGGAATGTACACTTGTCCAGTTTCGTCTGGAGTGAGTCTCAGAACATGTCCTGAAGTAGTTTGAGTGATCGGAAAAGTTTCGGAGGGCGTTTACACCTGTTCTTTCATGACCAGGTGTAAACAGGTTCTTAGTCACATCTAGTGTGGACAGACAAAATGCTTGTCACTAGAATTGCAAAATGCTTGTCACCTGCATCTTATTCTGGTTAGGACACAGTGTTACAGTGTTTGAATCACAGGGACTTGCTTACAGTGCACACAGAAATGTGTCCCTGCAGCACAAAAGCAGTGTTAAGTCGCTGGGGGATATTTGTACAATTTTTTAAAAAAAAGGCCAAACAACATGTATGGGTCACAATTATACATTTCTCTTTTATGCCAAAAATAATTAGGATGTTAAGTAAAGATCATGTTCTATGAAGGTATTTTGTAAATTTCTTACTGTAAATATATCACAACTTAATTTTTGATTAGTAATATGCATTGCTAAGAACTTCATTTGAACAACTTTAAAGATGATTTTCTCAATATTTAGATTTTTTTGCACCCTCAGATTCCAGATTTTCAAATAGTTGTATCTCAGCCAAAATTGTCCTATCCTAACAAACCATACTTCAATGGAAAGCTTATTTGTTCAGCTTTCAGATGATGTATGAATCTCAATTTCACAAAATTGACCCTTATGACTGGTTCTGTGGGCCAGGGTTACATATCAGCACTGTGTCATACACTGGGGTCAAAACCAGTCCTGTTTAGCACAGTAACTCTCGGTTAAACTCAGCACAGGACTCTCACCCTGCGCTCTCGCTCCGAGTCCCTGTAGGTGAGCGTGAGGTAGTGCAGGTCGGCCGTGTCGGACTCCGTCTGCCGGGCCTCGATCAGACGGTTGATGTAGCGGTTGACCCGTGTCCCCGGGCTGCTCTGGGTCACGTTAGCCGCCGTGGAGGTACGGTTCCTCAGCTTCTCCGGAGCCGAGCGCAGCACCCTCCTCTGCCAATCACAGACACGATCACATGACCACATGATGAGGCTGTGAGAGTGACAGCATGAGCTGAACAGCAGATCTCAGACACGTCAGTATCAGCAGACACAGGGAAACCGCTCTGGATTCATTCAGCATTATGTGTTTTCTCAGAGTCTCATCATACCTTGTCCCCGTCCTCACAGTTCATGACGTTGGAGAAGGGAATCTCAGCCTTGAACATCTTGCGGCAGTGCATGAGCTGCACCAGCAAGTAACACACCGTCTTAAACTTCATCTTTTTGGCAGGTTTGATGTCTGACAGGATCAAACCAGGAATAATCTGGAAAAACACACACAAAACACTCAAATTATGTCAGTCATGCTGAACAATGGCATATATTTACAATAAAAACGCTGGCATCATTTATAAATTCATGCTGTAGCCTATTCTAAAATGACAAGTTACTTTTTGGGGAGACTTTATAATAAAGCCAAATGTGTCCCTGGAGCATAAAAGCAGTCATAAGTCGCTGGGGGATATTTGTAGCAATAGCCAACAATACACTGTATGGGTTTAATTATTGATTTCTCTTTTATGCCAAAAATCATTAGGATATTAAGTAAAGATCATGTTCCATGAAGATATTTTGTAAATGTCCTACTGTAAATATATCAGAACTTATTTTTTTATTAGTAATATGCATTGCTAAGAACTTCATTTGAACAACTTTAAAGATGATTTCTCATATTTAGATTTTTTTGCACCCTCAGATTCCAGATTTTCAAATAGTTGTATCTAATTTTAAAAAATTGACCATTATGACTGCTTTTGTCTAGGGACACAAACAGGGGCATAATGCACTCATTATTTCTATGGGGGGGGGATGGGGGTGTTGGGGTGTTGGCTGGGTAGAGCGGTTTAGTGGCTCGTCATGCATGTCATGTGACGCACAGCACCACGATAGCACTGTATAACTGAGTATAGGCTTATGTTTATTTTTGATGAATATTTCCAAAATTGTTTACTATATCATGAAATATCTTGCTTCTCAAATATGTGTAAGTAAATGCATTTTTCACCTTTATAGATTATGTTAGTTGATTTATAATGGGCGATGGGCAAAGTAGCCTCATAGTGTAATCTATTAGCTACACATCAAACCCGTCTTTTTACTTAAGCACCAGATATGGGTGTCATGCCATAAAATATTTTTAATAGTGACTTTGTATTTAATGTGAATTTAATAAAAACATTGTAAGTTACTAATTAGAACACTTTCATTGTACAGAAAGAAAGCAAAGAACATTTACATAATCAAAGAACATTTTCACTTCAGTCCAGCAAGTTCAAGCACTCTCAAAAACTCCCATTAAAATCACTGAAGCTGTGTACAGTGTGAAATGAATATCTTACTTACATTCATACGCACATCTGCACTTTGTTTCTGATGAGAGAATTTGCCAGAGAATTCAGTCAGTGAGCAAGTGAACAAAACAGCGGCATTTCAGCGATGAACGCCTCTGATTGGTCATTGCATTCATAAGCTCAACAGAATTGTGTGTGATTGGTTATAATGCGCAGCGCTGTAAAAAAGCATGTGTTTCTGGCTCAGCGCCAGCCAGAGAACACAGATATGAATTTAGCAGCTGGTGATGAGTGTTCTAATCACACCGGTGTGATTGTATCAAATATAAAAATATTATCGGCTTTTTTGGTCTTTTTGAAAGCTGAATCAAAATCCACTTGGGCCCCCTCCGTTTGAATGGGCATGACGCCTCTGGTCACAAACGTACTACTGTACATCTACTGTGCATTTAGTAATTCTTTGTCATTTTTGTAGTTTATGTATAGTTGACCATTGTTATTTTTGTAGTTTGTTTGATGATTTTTTGATAATATACTATGGCATGAATAAATGCACCCAAGTGACAAATTTAGATTATAAAAACATTGTGAACATTGTTTTTAAACATTACCTGCACCTTTATTTTTATTGCTCCATTCTCCCTATTGCTATTACGACTTTTGCCTCAATAAAATCCTAATTTGCTGCTTATTAATAGTTAGTACGGTAGTTGTTAGGTTTGGGGATGAGTTTTAAGGATAAAGGGATCTAAAGCATGCTCATGCAGAATAAGACATTAATATGTGCTTTATAAATAGCCAATATGCTAGTAATATACATGCTAGTTAATAGTGAGAATTGGTCCTTAATATAGTGTAAAATATTACTAAAACGTTCACTCGTACTGCGTCTGCTAAGTGGCTATGGGGAAAACTCCTTTTTCTCCGATGACTGAAGCCTTTTTCAATAATGCAGTGTAACTGCACAGCCATTGGTTCGTGCGGTGAGTTAAAAACGAACAAACGAACCGCCTTCAGCGCCCGCAGCAGTGCCAGTCTTCCAGATCCCTGGAAGATTGTACTGGTTCCCCATAACGTCTTAGCAGACGCAGTACGAGTGAAGTATCGATAGGAAATGTACTCAGTTACTAACGTAACCTCGGTTCCCTGAGATATGTGAATGAGTGCTGCGTAACTGGCCGTGCTATGTAGCTGCACGACTCAGTCGTCGCTTCATTCGAAGTAACCTGAGGATCCTGTGGCGATATGCCGCTTATATAGCCAGATGCCCCGCCCAATCTGGATGGCTTCGTAAGTTAGTAACCGAGTATGTTTTTTTATTGTGATTGTAAGTTTATTTAAAACTTAGGAAAAAAATTCTTAAAATATATTTCTAACTTTATTTTCACCCAAAATATAACATTATTTGAGTGTTTATTTGTACTATTCTAAGAGTGTTTTCTCTCAACATTGAGTGTTCATTAACTACAAATAACATCATAAGGACACTTTGAGAATGTTGTTCTAAGAATGCTTTCGCTCTACATTATGAGAATGTATATCAAACATTAAAGAATGTTCCATAAACATTACTAAAGAATCTCTTAAAATATGTTAGTGGAACTTGTGGGAATGTTCCCTGTTATGTGCACACACACCTTCCTGCGGTGAGATGGCACTATGAAGAAGGTCTCGATGTCATGTTTGAGCAGGAACGAGTGTCTCTCGCGCCCGTTTCCCGGCTCCACCTCGTAATTTCCATTTAGACACTCCAGCGTGGCGCGAGTGATGTGCACCTTCCTGTAGAACAAGCAGACGAGAGGAGAAACAGCTCTCAAGCAGCTCAGGGTTCTGGAGAGGAGTGTGATGCTGATTGCTTGAGCTCCTCACCCCGGCAGTCCTCCAGCCTCCATCACGTTGGCCAGCGTCACGTCGTTGGACCACACGTCATACTGCCACTTTCTGAGGCCCAACACGCCACAGAGCACCCGTCCCGTGTGCAGACCCACACGCATGTTCAGATCCACCTCTGTAGCTTCAGCCACCGACCTGAAGAACACAATCACGCTCAACAGCTCAGTGTCTGAGTCACCCATAATCAATAAATGAAGATTTACATGAAAAGTGGTTTAATGAGCCATAAGTCAAACTGTTTACACTAGCTGTCAAAGTCTGGAATAATTCTGAAGTCTCTTCTGCTCACCAAGGCTGCATTTATTTGATCAAAGATACAGTAGAAACAGTAATACTGTAAAATATTATTATAAATTTAAAATAACTTTTTTATGATTATTGTCAATGTTGAAAACAGTTTGTGCTGCCGAATATTTTTGTGGAACCCGTGATACATTTTATTTTTTTAGGATTCACAGATGAATAGAAAGTTCAAAAGAACAGCATTTATTTGAAATAGAAATATTTTGTAACACTGTAAATGTATTTACTGTCACTTTTGATCAATTTAATGCATCCTTGCTTAACTCGAAAAAAAAAAATGAAGAAAAAAATCTTTTGAAAGGAAATGTATCACGGTTTCCACAAAAATATTGAGCAACACGACTGTTTTCAACATTGATAATAATCAGAAATGTTTCTCGAGCAGCAAATCAGCATATTATACTGATTTCTGAAGATCATGAGACACTGAAGACTGAGGAATGATGCTGAAAATACAGCTGCACATCACAGAAATACATTACAGTTTAACAGAGATTCACATAGAACACAGCTGTTTGAGATAAATAACATTTGAAACAATATTTCACAATATTACTGTTTTACTGTATTTTTAATCAAATAAATGCAGCCTTGTCAAGCGGAAGGGACTTCTTTCAGAAACATTTAACCTTAATTATTCCAGACTTTTGGCCTGTTGTGTATATTGTAATATGTTTATGTCTAACTGTAACCAGTAGGTGGTTCTGCACATATACAATTTTGTGTGATAACTCCAGAAGTTGCAGAGTTTCACCTTTTTGTTGCTTTGCCATCGGATTTGTTGCTGGGTTAGAGAATAACTCTAAAGTATATCAAAATAGTTATGAATAAAATATGCAAAGAGTTCCTGGAGGATAAAGTGACACTGCTCTTCTAAATCATGACTGTAGCGATTTGAAATACAAATCAAATCCACAAACAGATGTGTTGTGGCTAAAAACAAATCTTCATCAGGGATAGTTCTCCCAAAATAATTAGCTCACCCTCATTTTGTTGCACTGTTTATTATACAACATATGCCTTCAGAAGACATTCAGGTAGGTGTGAAGGATGACAGAAGGATCATATTTGGGTGAACTAACACTTTAAGAAGTTAAAAGCCAAATAAATAAATACAAATAAAATTCAATTTTAAGTAAGACATGTTGCTGAAGTTTTATTTCAAAAGTTCAAAGAGTTTCATTGACATATCAGAAATCTTTCAACAGCTTTTGTCCACACGGGCCTGATGATGATTTGGTGAAGATTCAATGATCACTCAAGGAAAAGTACATAACGTTCATAATCATAATTCAGATGTATGACTGAAAGGAGCCAGAACAATCCTCAGCACATATCCTCTCAGGAGTGACTGGGGAAGCAGTGCTGGATATAGTACACACTAGAGTGAACACCAGATTTACTGAGGAACTCATCATCCTGCTGCCCTTAAAGAAGAGCCTTCTTCAGCAGCTCACACTCACGTGATGGTGTCGATCATGTCCAGACCCATCTCCACGCAGCAGTGAGCGTGATCCGTCTTGGGCTGCGTCAGGCCAGACACACAGTAGTAGCAGTCGCCCAGAATCTTGATCCGCCGGCAGTGATTCTCCTGCAGATGAACAGAGGAGGAGGAAGCTTTACAGCTGCAACTCTGCATGAAGTATGAGTGTCAGAAAATATAAGCATTGTCATGTGACTTTCTGACAACACAGTGATTTGCATATAAATGTGAGCCTGGAGCACAAAAGCAGTCATAAGTAGCACAGGTATGGTATATTTGTAGCAATAACCAACAATACATTGTATGGGTCAAAATTATCAATTTTTCTATGGATATCAATATTGTCCTATCCTAACAAACCATACATCAATGGAAAGCTTATTTATTTATTGATTGATGTATAAACCGATTGATGTATTTATTGATGTATAAATCTCAATTTAAAAAAATGTACCCTTATGAACAGGTTTTGTGGTCCAGGATCACAAATGTTCATTCACTCTGCATATACTGTAGCTGTGCTTTTAAAGCCTCTGGACTATTGGAAGTTAAGTCTTGGGTTTCTTGTGCAGGGTTCATACGAGCGTAGTTTGACAGTTGAGTCCTGCAGTACGAGTTTAACACAGTCTAGTGCTGGAATCTAGCTTTGATATGATACCTTGTAAAATATCAATATTCAATACCATTTTTGATACTGCGGTGAAAACCTGCTATAACCTTAAGAGCAAAAAATCTGACGAGTATAAGACATTTCTGTACATTTTAAAGTTAAAAGCAGGCCAAGCTGGTGCAATCTGAAGTGATCTCAGTCTTTCAGTCCACATCACATTCACATTAATGATTTTAGGAAGTCAAATCATTTAAATATAATAATAAATATAGTAATAAATATTAATAAATAATCTTGTATTGCTATTATTATCTCTAAGACATAAATGTTTTATAATACAACTTCACTTTAAAATAAAAATAATATTTCATTATTTTAACTTACTGTAGAAACATTACAATACGTATGTCTTAATTTCTTTATTTGCGAGATTTAAAGCCTTTTAATTTTGGCAGAAACCTGCAAGGAATCATTTAAGTTTCTGTGACAACAGGAATACAGACACTTATAAATCATCTGTTGAATGTTATGTGAATGTGAAAATATAGCGCTGTCAGAGAGAGGAGAGAGGAGAGAGAGAAAACACAGCTGGTATCGGTGCATCGATACTGTGGAAAAGTGTTATTGAACTCTCAAATATTTCAGTACTGATTTGTCTCTAAAAATCAATGTTTTTGACAAGGCTTCTGCGGTCTCACAGACGCTAAATCAGTGAAGCACAGTAAATCTCTCATTCTCACCATGTCTGGGGCTGGTTCATTATAACGGAAGAGCTCTAGCTCTGTTCTTTCACTTGAAGTGTTTATTAGGTGTTACACAATCTACATTACAATCCAGTCCAAAATAAACCCAGCGCTATTCACTTGATTTCTGCCGCTGAAGTTTTAATTTTCAGACTCGTCAGGATGGTTGTCATTACTGAAAATGCTACAGAATTCTGCAGTCCTCATACTGCATCTGCTGCTTTTCTCCAGTGCTTTCTCTTTATATCTGAGACTGGTTTAATGTGTTGAACAAGTAGATTCTGTAGTTTCACTGGCTTACATTAATATCTATTCATTGTCCATATTCACATTAAAACAGTGCAATGCATGCAATTAGCAAATGCTTTTATCCAAAGTGACTCACAAAAGAGGAACAAAGCAATTCATCAAATAGTCAACAATAATCGTAATACATAATTCAATAGTCGTAATACATAATTTTAGACAACTAGATTAGAAAGCAACCTTGAGTCCCACAGGTCTTGTGCATGCTTACTGAAGTGGTCTCATGAAACACATCCTCACTCTAATCCTGATCCATAACTGATCCAGGGTCAGCTACAATCACAACTGCTTTCCCACAATGCCAAGTCAGTGAGTCTGCACGTCACACCATATAAACACTTAATTGGATCAGACTGAACCTCCTGAAGTGGTTTTGCCCAATGAAGAGCGTTCCACTCCACAATCCTCTTACATGTCTTATTACTGGCCTCTTTCCCACCACTCGATTAACCTGACGACTCTAAAAAACAACACTTAACCCTACAGATCGGTCCCTCTCCTGTCAAAACTGTGTTCAGGCAGCTCTCTCTTTTTTTCTTTCATAAGACATTCAGGAGAGCAGGAAAGGAGCAGCTCAAACTCTGCAGCTGGCATAAGTTCACTCCAAAACATCATACTAGACCTGTCCACTGGCTTCAACAGGGGGAATCACAAGATGCTTCTTGCTGTCAGAGGATCTATAGTTCACTGACACAAGCAGATCCTTTGCGGGGTTGTTGAGGCAGATGGTAAACACTGGGGTGCCACAGGGTTCAGTGCTTGGTCCCCTCCAATTGTCCATATACACAACCTCTACTGCCTCTATACAGATGATACACAGCTCTACCTGTCATTGTAGCTTTCAAACCCATCATCTCATCTCTGCGTGACCTTCAGGCATCTAGGACTAAGTAAATGAGCTCACCTCGAATAACCATTATAACCAGGTCAAAACGACGCCTACTACAACATTAACACTTTCTGTTCCTGCAAAACTCCTCCAGATCTGCTGAGACCATCACAACTCTCTAGAGCCATCTGAAGATACTCCTCTTCCACAGGCAATTAATTCACCCACAACCACCAAAAATACAGGCACTGCTCATGTTTTATATTTCCAAAGCAACCTGCTATGTCCTTCCTGTTCTATTCACTTCTGCACTAGTTCTGGTTTGTCGTGGGGCTACAAAAATATGGTTCTGTTAATACTGTTGACATCTCTAGGATAAATTGGCTCTGTTTTTCCTCATTCATACGTGTGTGTTTGTTTTGTCAATTTGGATTATATGGACGAGCATGTGTGAGATTCAGTCCAAACAGAAGGAGTATGAGTGGATCAAATGAAACATGTGAACAAACGGACCCTGCAACGAAACAAACTCACACCACAGATCGACAATCACTCTGAAACACTGAGCGCAGACCTGCTAAAAGACCTTCTGACGCTGACAGAAACATGTCTGTAATCCATGGATTAAAGGATTTCATAGGCACATGTGAATGTAAGCTATTCTAATGTCTAGATTACATCGAGATACATCTACATGTTTACTTGAACAGGCACACGTCTTCACATTAGAGCACCTTCACCTTCACAAACCCTAATGAAGACAAACAGGAGAGGTTTAACCGGTGTGAGCGTGCAAGAGACTGAAAACGACCCTGATTGAACTCGTCCATGAGCAAGCTGAAATACTCACACAATGAATCATCCTGATATTTACCTAAAACATCACTAAAGAATATTCAGAAAAAACATCACCAAGTCAGAACATATCTGACATTCCAATATTCTTTTATATATTTAAAATGAAGAAGAAAAAACTCTGCTATTTCAATACTTTTATAATGAACAGTAGGCTATATATGCCAAAAAGAAGCCCACATTCTATTGGGTCAAAAACGACATTTTAATTGTTCTTTTGAATAATATGTGACCCTGGAGCACAAAACCACTCATAAGGGTCAATTTTTCAAAGTTGAGATTTATACATCACCTGAAAGCTTTCCATTGATGTATGGTTTGTTATGATAGGACAATATTTGGCTGAGATGCAACTATTTGAAAATAAAGATACTGTATGCTTGACAAGATGTTTGTGAAGCTCTTTCACACATATAACTCTGAGGTTTGATGGAACTCCTGAGGGATCAGCCTAACATGATCCCAACGCTGTCATCATTTCGTCTTTATCACATATAACTCTCTGATTATGCATAACTCACACCTGTCCTCCTGTTGCTGTTGCCGGGGTGTGAAGTCACCATAGCAACAGGCGTGAACCAATGAGAGCGACTCACCGTGGCGAGCTCGTCAAACTTGCCGAAGAGCTCGTTGAGGAGTTTAACGAGCTCCTGCGCAGTGCACTGCGACGCCAGACTCGTGAAGCCCACGATATCCGCAAACAAGATACTGCAGGAAAAAACACACGGAAAATCATTAGACGCTTCCTACCACTTCACATGAGGAAACACAAAGACTCGAATTTGCTCGCTTAAGAATCTGCTGTTTGTCCATCAGGAGCTCAGACTAAAAGAGATGTATACTGTATTTATACTCTATTATTTGAATCTGGGTGTCAGAGTTTTATTGATTGCTCCATCTGATTAAGATTTCAGTGAATTATGTAGGAAGTGAACTGTCAGGAGACATCAGCTCAGGTCTCTGTGAAGGTTCAGTCACAGAGGGTCTGTCCCGGAATAAATGATGTAAACTTCATTAAATATGAGGCAAATTCAATTTTAACTGTAAAGCAGCTCTACAGAGGACAATAGTCATTATTCAGATCCAGTCAGTTTGAGCTTGAGTCAGTTTCAGTTATATCAGAGGGAGTAGATGTTGAAAAATTAACAAATTATGGTCTTATACAACAAATTCATGTTTTAAGTATGAACTCACTTAATTTTATTTATTTATTTTTTCTCAGAAAACAAAAGCTAATATGAACAGATTTAAGCAAGACTTAAGTCATTTTCCCGCGGCTTCACAACAAAAACAAAAAGCTACCTCTAAATGTAAGTCCCACATGTGAACCCAAACGTGCACTGATTGAAATCTTAGATACTGTGTATATCAGTGCCTTTTTATTGTGTCATGAATATGCACACAGCCAGAATGATTTTTTCAATCAAAGGCACTTTGTAAAAAATTAATTATAGTCCTAATTGGGTGAACATGGTCCTTAATGCTCTGGCTTGCAATACAAGCCCGGTTGGTGCAAATCTATCTTTGATTTATAATGTATAGTACTTTGTAACTTAAAAAGTAAGACAAGTTATCTATGTGTGTACTGTGTGATGTGTGCGGAAGGATATTAGTCCTGTGTGTGGGCGTGTCTTTGTGTGTGTAGTGTGTGTGTCACACGAAAGGAGATGAGCTAATACATAATTGTTGAATGTGTGTGAGTGTGTGTGTGTGTGTGTGTGTGGGTGCGTGTGTGTCTGTGTGTGGGCGTGTGTGTGTGTGTGTGGGTGTGAGCGTAGTGGGTGGTGGTGTAGTGTGTGTGGTGGTGTGTGGTGTTCATGTGTTACTGGAGTGTGTTTGTTAAGTAACCTGCAACAAGTGTGGTGGTGTGTGTGTGTGTGTGTGGTGTGTGTGTGTGTGAGAGAGAGACATGTGTGTGTGTGTGTGTGTGTGCTGTTGTGTGTGTGTGTGTGTGATTTTTTGTTTGGTGTGTTTGTGTGTGTGTGTGTGTGCTTTGTGTGGGGAGATCTTGTGTTTGTGTGTGCGTGTGTGTTTGTGAATGTGTGTCTGTGTTTGTGTGTTTGTGTGTGTGTGTGTTTTTTTTGTGTGTGTGTGTGTTTTTGTGTGTGGTGTGTGTGTGTGTGTGATGTGTGTGATGTGTGTGATGTGTGTGTGTGATGTGTGGAGTTGTGTGGTCTGGTGTGTGGGTGTGTGTGCTGTGTGTGTGTGTGTGGTGTCTGTGTGTGTGCTTTGTGTGCCTTGTGATTTGTTGGTCGTGTTTCTGTGTGTAGGGCGTCAGTGTGAACACTGAGACGCTGTCATAGGCACAGATGTCAATATAACAACGCGCCATGCAAAAATTGACGTCTTGCTGTGTTAACTTTTGTTGAATGGCTGCTCCATTCTGTGACAGAGATCACAGCAGGAAGCGACCGACAGCATCTTTCAGTCAATCAAGATGCGGATTGGACAGATCAGGTGATCGCGTACAGTGTGTTGTGAGTGTTGTTACCTTGTTTGCTCTTGTTGTTCTAGGGTGTTTGAGTGTTGTCTGATCCTAGTGTAAAGTTCAATAGTCTATAAGGTTTGTTCATCATCGGCTCAATAAGTACGTCATGATGATCTCTGTATGTCCTTATGGTAAATGCGTGCAGTGCACGTTGTTATATATTATATCCTGGGACATATTATAGTACTGCTACATAACACCTTGATCAAAATATGCTGATAATACTAGTTGTAGTTTTTTCAGTGAACTCAGGGGGCGTCTGGTACCACAGATCCCTACCTGATTGAGAGCAACCCCGTCTTATATTCCGGTAAGAGCGTCTCTGATCTTCGCCGAAATACCTCTCTCAGCACGTCGTTACGCAACTCTCCTTCGGTCCATAGCAGTACCACATCCCTTCCTTACTAGAGGCTTAAGTCTGAGCGCCGGTGATAGTTCTCGTAACGTCTCAACATACCACACGACCACACACTCACGTCCGCAACACCACACACACGCCATCACCACACACACTCAGCACACACACCACTCCTCCCGCTCACAACACTCAATCATCCACACCTCGTCACACACACACACACTACACACACACACAACACCTCACACACACTCCCACAGCAGTGACCACACACACACTCACACACCTCACCTCGACACACTCAGTTCACAACACCACGCACCACACTCACACTCACACACCCTCACACACCCACACCCACCCACACTCACACACACACACTCACAAACACACCTCACCACACTCAACACACACACACCCCTCACACCCCACATCCTCACCACACACACACACAACACTTGCACATCACTCACCTCACACAACACAGCTATACACACACACACAATCACACACTCACACACACACACAACGACACTGAGCACAGCCCCCTGGGCAACTAACCCCATGTTGAATACACCGCTCCCAGGTACACCACACACACCATGATCTCGTCTTGGTACAGATCACACACACCCATCGGGCACCAACACACACACACACACACACACACACACACTGCTCACACACACATCACTGAAACACAGCCCCATCAGACCCACACATCACATCACATTAACACACTCTCACACACAACACATCTCACACCTCACATTCACCAACCACACACACATCCCACGTCACCCCTCACACACATCACTTCACAGTCCACAGTCACACACAGACACACTCACAAGTCACACACACCCACTCACACACACATCGTTATCACTCACACAAGTTGGCCACACACGCACACACACACACACACACTCACACAACGCACCACTCACCAGCACACACACACACACACACCACTCACCATCATCATCACACACACACACACATCACACACACACAACACACGCAGCTACTCATTGCGCTCCTACACAACTCACAGATCCGGCACTCACAAACACACACACACCACACACTCCAGTCACCCACACCACGTCCCCCAACCCCACACAGACACCCTACACACACACACACCACTCACACTCACACACACACCCACATCTCCAACAGTAACAGCCTCACTCAACACACCACACTACACTCACACCACCACAACCGCCACACACCACACACACACACATCACTTCCAGCGCGCCTCATAGCACACACACACACACAAACACACATCACACACACTCCCGCACCTCACACCCCTACTCACTCACACACAGACACTACACTCGCGTCACACACACACGGCAGCACAACTCTCATGACTTCACAACACACACACACACACACACTCACTCACACAATCACACACACCGCTACGACCACACTCACGCAATGACACACACACATACACTCGAGCACACACACACAGCACACCCCACTCACACACACACACCAACCACACACTCCCTCACACACTCCAGCTCACACACACAGCACCTCACTCCACACACACCCTCACACACACACTGACACACACATTCACTCACACACACACACACTAACACACAAACTCACACACACACATTCACACACTCACAGTCACACACACACACTCACACACACACTCACACACACATTCTCACACACACACACCCACACACACCAAAAACACCCACCACAATCCACAACACACACACTCACACACACACTCACCCTCACACACACACTCACACACACACAAAAAAAAAACACACACACACACAAACACACACAAACACACACACCCACACACACACCCAACACACACACACACCTCCACACACACACACTCACTCACACATCACTAACCACTCCACTACACCACACAACACACCACACACTCACCCACACACACACACTCACTCACACACTCAGTCACTCACACACACTCAGTCACTCACACACACTCACTCACGTCACACACACACACACACACACTCACCACCCCCCCTCCCAAACACACTCAGACACCACACCATGCACCACCCACCACCTACCTCACACAACTCACAGCCCACACACACACACACTCAGCTCACAACACACCCACACCCCCATGCAACCCTCACTCACACACACACACTCACTCCACACACACACACACACACACCACAGCACACACACACACACACACACCCACTCCTCACACACACAGACGCACTCACATAAAGTACAATTCTTTCTCATTTAGTTCTCTTACTAATTAAAGTCAACGTTCGCAAGACTTTATGCGATGTCTGTTTAGTAAGCCTAATCTTTCTGTTAGTGGCTGTTCCAGCCATAAAATAACGAATTATCGATTGCCTTTTTAAACCCCCACGATTAAAGTTTTTAAATACCTACTTTATATTGGCAATGGATTTTACATCTAAACTTTCATATATGTAGAAACAGCATAAAGACTTATATTCTTTATGGTAAGCATCTTTTTTTTATGACTGAAGGCGAGTATCACTGATACCAATACTGCTGACTACTATGAAATAATTTTTTCCTAATATTTAACCATTGACTAGCCATTGAACATTACAGTATAATTGAGAGCTATCAATTTTAACATTTAGTAGACTTTAAAAAAGAACAGCTTCTAATTTAAGTGAACTGAAAACAATCTTCACATAAACCCATTATAATAAATGTCATATTTAGCAATTATGTAATGAAGATAGCTTGATGAATAAAAATGTCAGTGACTTCAAAGCTCATGTGATTTTTCAGCGGTGATTTCTGTACTGGATGCTGAGATGAGTTTGAGAAGCGATAGAGACACAAACACCGCTAGTGTTCTCATATGTGCTATATATACTGCTCATGCTAAATTATATAGATGTTAAGAGTTATTTTTAATATATTCATGTAAATCTGTTCAGTATTTTTGATGCTTTATGCTCCTAATGATTTTTACAGTGGAGGCAGATATTCATGAACCTGTCATCAACACACGACCACTAGTTTTAACATCTGAACATCTCACATGCTTGCTTGTATGATTTTATCAGTGATATACAGTAGTATGCTAATCAAATGTCTAAATAGTTTTATATGAATTTTCATTTAAGTTTGAGTTATTTTAGGGCATCATGTTTAAACTAAATAAAAATGAGAAATGTTGCGTTGGGTAACTACCTGAACTAAAATGTGAATTTTAAATATTTTATTTCATTTCAGTTAACATTTTTAATTAATTAATTAATTAATCTATTTATTTTTGGTTGGTTGGTTTAGTTAACTATAATAACCCTGGTTTGAGGTTTTGTCCTCAGCTCTGTGTTTACTCTTGCTTTATTGGTAAACACACATTTTCATTTCATTTCAGTCTTTGTCTTTATTAAGGTAATATGTTATGCCCGTCACTCCCCTTTGGACGTTTTGTTGTGTTTTCATCCCTCATGTACTCATTAGTTAGTTCCTTTTGCCCATATTTGCTGTTCCTGTTCTCGTTATGTCATTATTAGTTCATCCTCCTCACCTGCCCCTCATCTGGTATGCTGTGATGAGAATGTGATTCTCAGTGTGGTTTGCTGGTGTTCTTGAGTTCACATGAGTTCATGTGCATGTGTTTCTGCTGCTTTATTTGAGAGTAATGTTTGCTATCCGCTGCAAACACTGAAGAGCTTAAACAGGCTACAAATAGCCTGAGCTTTACTGCTCTAAATCAACACATGTAAAAACACAAGCTTTTTACAGCACAACAAAAGAAATAACTAACAATCACAACAAAAAATTCACATCGTTATAGCACAGTTTCTCTCGTTCTCTAGTAAAATATACTCTTAGCAAGTTGAATTGGTCTGAAGTCAAAAGCCTGAAGTAAACAGTGAGTGATGAGACAAACTTCTTTTTGAATACAGATCCAGAGTCATGCATCTGTAACTTACACGGCAAGAATAGATTAGTGTGACATGCATACTCATTAATAAGTGCAGATTGATCAATCAGCTGCTCAGAAGATCCTGAGCCGTTCTTTATGATCACACACAGACACACCGAGAAACCGCCTGAAGTAAGAGATCCCACCTGCATCATGACACGAGATTTTATTTTCATCAATATTGCCCTTTGAAAACAGAAATGTTTGACAGAGATAACATGATGAATCACAACACAATAGGATTTAAACTCATTTATTACTTAATGTTTAATGCATATCAATCATATTAATACATGCACATTGAAGACACTAAATTAATTCTGAACCAGAACAAAAATCAGATTTGCTTTGTAAATCGCTCAAACCCATTTTTTTATTTTATTTTATTTTTTGTGGTCTGAAAGATCAGGTTAAACAGTGAGTGTGAACAAAGGTCTTATTTCACATGAAAACTTTGAGATCTCCACACGAACAGAGTAAACAGCATCTGTGTGTCTGCATTAACCAACTCACTGAAGCGCTGTTTAAACTTAGTTCTTCTTCTTCTGAGACTCTTAACTCCTCCTAGAGCTTTAACTCTACATCCCCCAAACCCAGCCCAGATCTACAGACTGATCTTAAGTTGCTAAATCTTTTCTAACTGATCAGACTTACGGTTTTCATACAAAAGATTACAAATCATAAAAATCCCATAGACATTAATTGACATTAATATGATGTTAATATGATGATACCAGCGATTTCATAGCAACACTCTAGCAACCACTATAAGTACCCTAGCAACTACATAGCAACCACTCCAAGCACCTTAACAACCTCATAGAAATACCCTAGCAACCACCCCGAGTTCCCTATTAACCGCATAGCAACACCCTAGCAACTTTTCAAAACTTATGAAACTTTTTAGAACTTATTAACCCTTTAATTATAAAAGTGTTTAAACTACCAAATACATTTACTTGCACACACACTGTATGGACAAACGTGTATTGGGACCCCCCCCCCCCCTTCTTTAGAGCAGAAAAAGGCACTTCCAAAACTGTGGCAGCAAAGATGGAAAGTTTTTCCACACTGACTCAATCAATCATTTCTTTTTGAAAACTGCTGCTATAAAATTATAAGCACGCAATTCCCTGGACTATCATTATATGCTTCAACATTCAGATCTGAACTCGTGGAAATTACTAAAGTAGTTAAACCTGTTGATTACGCTTACCAAAAAGTAGTATACTTCAAGTTTATTTTAGTAAGTATACTTAAGTAAAGTTCAAGTATATTTTTAAGTATGCTTTATGTAATAAGTATACAAATATCAGTGTACTAGAAGTATACTTGCAAGTGTACTATTTCAATACTCATTGGGCCTAAATTGGCCCACTTTCTAGTATATAAAAGTAACTTTAAGTATAACAGTAGTAAACTTTGAGTACACAACTAGTTTACATCAAAATTTTTAGTTTGTACTGCAACTATACTAAAAGTGAACTTATAGGTATACTGATAGTTTACTAATTAAATACTTGTAGTAGCATTTTTAGTACACTTTGAAGTATAATCTCAGTAGACTACTAGTTTAGTAGTTTTATACTGCAAGTATACTCGTAAGTTTTCTTTAAGTTTAACTTTACATCATACTTTAAGTATACTACTATTTCCCTATTTAGGTATTAATTTGTATATGTTTTGTTACATGAATATCTGAACATATAAACATCAAAAGAACAAGGTATCTGCTTGTAAACAAAAACATTTTATCTAGCTTCATGCATTCTTTTTTTAAACACTTGAATGTGGATACGTTTCATAAATAAAAAATAAAAGAAATAAACAACATTTTGAACAAAAAAATGAAAAAAGACTATTAATTGGATTCAGAACGATAATCAAAAACGTAGATAACGTCGCTCTCAAGACCCCAAAGCTTACAGTCATTATTACTCTCTTCATTTGTTGACATTTATTCCATGTTACAACAGTTTGATGCGGTTTCTTATGTCTGAATTTTTTTTTGAGTTTTTTTTTATTACACGATCACAATACATTTTATGACAAACATACAGTAAACAATAAACATTATACATTATACATGAAATAAACAATTTCACACTACAGGGGCTGTATACAAATACAAATTTATATAAAAATATTAAAGTGTTTACAAACTTTCACCGTTTTAATTGCTTTTTGTTTCATAGAAAATCGTATAGTATCAATATAATGCTCCATTTCCTTCCTAAAAGAAAAAAAACTTTTTTTTTTGCATGAGAACTTACATTTGTGAATATGAAATGTTGCATGTAAAAAAATAAGATCGTGACTGTGCTTTTCTTTGCTGTTCTCAAATATGCCAAATAATACATCTTTCCATAACAAAACAAAATGATTATCAATATTTTGTACAATAAAATTACATACATTTTGCCAAAATAGTTTTACAAAAGGGCAATGCCAAAACAAATGTACCACAGTTTCAGGGCAACTGACACAAAATGAGCAACTAATATCAATATCAGATTTAAATTGTACCAAATAATATTTGGCTGGGTAAATCCTGTGTATAATTTTGAATGATATTTCCTTAACCTTGTTTGTAATTAAATATTGATTAGGTATTAACCAAACCTTTTTCCAAACAATATTGTCTGCCAGGCGATTCCAATATGAATAAACATAAGGCAAAGACACAATGTCTCGTTGAAATAAAGCTCTTACGGAACTGTTGTGTGATTTAAGAGAAAAACAGATGTTACCTATATAAGAACTTATTATATTAGGCAGAGACCACTGTTGGATGTTAATTCTTGTCTGATGTTTAAATAACATACAAACTTCAGGAGAAACAGCCCCAAAAATTTTAGCATAGTCCTCTGGTGTAACAGGAATCTTATAATGTGCCAAAAACTCACCGTAAGTACAAAGAAAACCATTCAAATTAAATAACTGATCCACCAATATGATGCCTTTATCAAACCAGTGTTTTAGATAAAGCGATTTGTGTTTATATAATATATCCATGTTGTTCCATATATAGTACCTATGAGGTGAAAATTGTGCTTGTGGATCAAAGACCATGATAAAAAGGCCTGACGATGAAATTCAGCTAGTTTTCCTGGTATTTTATCAATATTACAATTACAGCTAAGAAAAAAATGTATACCACCAAATTTTGATAGAATATGGGAGGGAATAAAACACCAAATGGAATTAGGATTTGTAACAATTTGTTTAAGCCAATTAACCTTACATGTATTATTTAATGTAGCAAGGTCCAAAACATTTAAGCCACCATTTTCATATGAATTCATAATAACTGTCTTCTTTATGTAATGTATTTTATTTTTCCAAATGAAGTCAATCAATATTTTGTCAATTTCTTTACATAGTTTTTTATCAAGAGTAAAGCCATTGCTGGCATACATAATCAGAAATACCCTCTGCCTTCCTTTGTAATTACACTGGCCCCTTAAAGATAGTCTCTTATTAGCTCTGAAGTTCACCTTTGTTTTTTTGTTTTTTCAATAATAGGCTTGATTTAATATGAGAGGAAAGAAGCTGACTTACTAACAAAAAGAGGTATGGAGATACTGGGCATCCCTGCCTAATTCCTTTAGAAATGTCAAATCTAACATTTGTTTTGTGTCTGATGATCTGTTTATCTGTTTTGTGTCTGATGATCTGTTTATCTGTTTTGTGTCTGATGATCTGTTTATCTGTTTTGTGTCTGATGATCTGTTTATCTGTTTTGTGTCTGATGATCTGTTTATCTGTTTTGTGTCTGATGATCGTGTTAGAATACACGTGGAAGCATCTGTTGTTTCGGTTTCTTCTTCACTTGTGTTTTTTGGAAATTCTGTACAGAAGATGTGAACTAGCGCCCCCTACAGTATAACAATGAAAACACTGATGCTAGGAGCACAAGTATAGCTCAAATATATTTAGACTTTTTCTAAGTATAAGTCAAGTATACTTAAATGTCATTTTAAGCCCATTTCTGAGAAGTACATAAAAAGTAGACTAAAAGTACGGACGTCTAAGCAATTAGTTATTTTTTCCTTCTTGTTTTTCTTCTCCTCCTCAGGTTCTTAGAAACGACTTATTTTCTCGTTATATCGACATAACGAGAGTTGTTTTCTCGTTATAACGACTTATTTTCTCGTTATATCGACAAAGTTTTTTTTTTGTTTTTTTTTACAATGATTGTTTGATCTACTGTTGTTATAGTAACGAACTCAATCTGATGGACAGATAAACATGCGCTCTTACTGTAGCCTAGGTCGTGGATATTTCAGCTAATTTTGCTTCGCCTAGTAATACGTCTACAATACAAAAATAAAGGCTTATCAATCACGGTTGATATTTCCAGAGGCAGTACGCTAAACATGTGTTTGTGTAGTTAGCATGTTTAAATGGTCAAAGCAACATCGCAAACACAGGTGGAGTGCCTTCAGGATGCAGAACTATTCTACAATCTTTTAGAGCTGCTTGGATTCAACTCACTTTCAATTTCCCTTTTATTTGAAAGAAAATTATATATAATTTGTCATTTTTAGTAGTCGTTATATGCTGTGACTGATATCATGTGCGTTTACAAGCTTCTGTTTGAAAGTGCTTTTCACGTGGAGCTATGTGTTGTGTGTGTGTGTGTGTTTGTTGGTGTGTGTGTGTGTGTGTGTGTGTGTGTTCTTCGTTCTTGTGTTGTGTGGTAATGTTTTGATACTTGTGGATTTGTTTGTTTCATATGTGTTTGTGTATATGCTCTGCCTTAGTCGTTGTGTGACGTGTGTGTGTGTGTGTTCTCGTTGTGTATATTTGGTGTGACATGTGTGTGTGTGTGTTGTGGTGTGTTGTGTAATAATGTTTGTGTGTGTGTGAGTGTGTGTGTGTGTTGTGTGTGTGTGTGTGTTTTTTTGTGTGTGTGTGTGTTGTGTGTGTTTGTGTGTCATATGTTTAATGTGTGTGTGTGTGTGTGTGTGTGTGTGTGTGTGTGTGTACTACTATGTGTGTGATGTGTGTGTGTGTCTATATGTGTTGTGTGAATATGTGTGTGTTTGTGTGTGTGTGTGTGTGTTGTTGTGTGTGTTTGTGTGTGTGTGTGATTGTGTGTGTGATTGTGTGTGTGTGATTGTGTGTGTGATTGTGTGTGTGTGATTGTGTGTGTGAGTGTGAGTGTGTGCGTTGTGTGTGCTTGGTTCAGTGTTGAGTGTGTGTGTGTGTGTGTGGGTTTGTTGTGTGTGTGTGTGTGTGTGTGGGTGTGTGTGTGTGTATCTGTGTGTGTGTGAGTGTGTGTGTGTGTGGGTGTGTGTGTGTGTTTGTGTGTGTTTTTTTGTGTGTGTGTGTGGGTGTGTGTGTGTGGGTGTATGTGTGTGTTTGTCATATGTGCCTCTGTGTGCGCCCCTCATTGTTATCTGTTTGTGTGTATATGTGTGTGTGATGGTGTTTACGTGTCGTGTTTGTGTTGTGTGTGTCTCTTGTTGTAGCTGTGTACATTGTGTGTGTCTGGTGTGGTGCTCTGCTGTTTTGGGGTGTGGGGGGGTGTGCGGTGTGTGTGTGTGTATGTGTGAGCGTGTGTGTGTGAGTGTGTGTGTGTGCTGGTTTGTAGATGTGTGTGTGTGGATATGGTGTGTGTGGTTGTTGTGTGTTTTGTGTGTGTTTGTGTTTTTGTGTTTGTGTGTGTGTGTGTGATGTGTGTGTTGTATATATGGGTGTGTTTGTGTTGTGTGTATATCTGTGTGTGTGTGTCATATGTGTGTGTGTGTGTGGGTGTTGTGTGTGTATATGTGTGTGTTATATGTGTGTGTGTGTGAGAGTGTGTTGTTGTGTGTGTGTGTGTTGTGTGTGTGGTGTGTGTGTGGTGTGTATCTGTGTGTGTGTGTATATGTGTGGTGTGTGTGTGTGTGGTATATGTGTGTGTGGATATTGTGTGTGTTATGGGTATTGTGTGTGTGTGTTGTGTGCGGTGCGTGTTGTTGTGTGTGTATACTTTTGCTGTGGTATATTTGTGGGTGTGTGCTGTTGTTTGGTTTCCACAAAGAAATGTGACACACAAAAGATTACAACACTGGTTAGAACATCCTGAATTAATTAGCCTATACACTTACTAGAAATCACTTTCTTAATCAATATCACATTTAATGCTTAACCCCTAACGATTAATATAAGGACAGAGGCACAGTAAAAATAGCCTACTTCGCTGAAGCCTGTCTAGAACTGTAGATAAACAGAACACAGGGCGCTTAATTTAAACTAAAAATGTACCTCAAAGAGCACAAATAAAGATACTAGGTGCAACAGAATACAGTGACTCACCTTGGTATTTTTAATAAGCAGTATTATTTTATTACACAGAACGCGTTTGGTGAACTCATGCATCTAGCCAGCGAACTTAATACACAAAATCTGTCATTTAGATTCAAGCCTTTACATTTATTGAATGAATTAAATGTCAGTAGCCTAATTAACAATACTGTACAAAATTATAGCGATCACGAGGAAGGTCCATTCTATCCCAAACGCATACAGTACAGTGATTACATTATAGCCTACAACACCCCATCAGTTATACTCAGTTATATTCAGGTCAATAGTGCCACCAGTTTTGTTCTGTTGTCGGTTCCTCTATCTTTGTAATATGAACAGACTTTTTTTTTATGTCGAATCACGAGAAAAGTATCGTTATAACGAGAACACAAGACGCGTGGAAAAATAATGCATTGGCCGCTTAATCTCACACTTTGAATACCAGCTTATTTTGCGTAAGGTTAGAAGGGGGTGTTCCAATACTTTTGGCAATATAGTGTATTTGAGAATATCAGATGTTTCATAACTTAGTGAGCACGTTTGTGAATATTTATAATAAAAAGGAAACGAAATAAAGCGATACCCTGGCATACAGCACTATTGTGTCTGCGTGGTGTCACAGACAGCATGGGCTCACCATGGAAACAATAAGCGTGCTTCTAAAATAATGGTCGCCTAAAAACTCATGCTCAGCTAAATATTTTACTGAAACTTCCGTGGGAAGGTTCAAGCTTTCTGGTCCCCCCCCTCCAACAAACTTTATCTAGTTCTGACATAGTTCTTTTATCCATGACAGAAGTTTCCGCTGCAGTATCCCTGTCATAAGAGACTCTAACATCTCACTGTCACTGATTTATCACACAGCTCAAAGCATTATGGGTAGAATCTCTCATCAATCTATTCTGATTCATCGACACAGTTTCACTGATGATCCAGAACAAACCCAAAACCCGGGATAGAGCGGCTGAGTGAATGTGGTCTTGACTGTGTGGATGAGGCTCATTGTGTTTCTGTAGACGCTGTAGAAGGACAGAGTTCCTGCTCTGTGATCCACAAACACTCCTATTCTCCTGATGATGGACTCTACAGAGAGAGCAGTCTTTGTGTTATTGTGTGTGAATGAGTATCTGGAGGGAGAGCAGCTCAAACTCCAGGACTGATCATTACGTCCAAACAAACACTCATAACCAGATCCCTTCCTGCTGATGCTCTTATATGACACTGATATAAACACAACACCACTCCACTCAGTCTCCCAGTAACAGCGTCCACACACACTCTCACTACACAATACCGTTGGAGGATACACATCAATCTGTCTGGATTGATCCGGATACCTACTGGACTGTTCAGTGGCAGTAATCACTCTGTTGCTTTTCCCTCAGCACACGCATCTGAGTACTCGCTGTGCGTTTACACTTCATCGTGTGTCTTTCAGATTCAGAGTGAGCTGATGGGAATCTGATGGCGATAAAACACATCAGAATCAGGAATT
>JADLZN010011120.1:0-15002 GCA_018155175.1 Sinocyclocheilus anophthalmus
GCGTTTTCGACGCAGCTCGAGTTCCTGAAAGGGAACCTTCTAGAGCAAGAACTGAAGCTGTGAGAATGGAAAACACAACTTTTTAAATCACAAATTAATTAGTCTTTGTTTGGAATACACTAATGCACATTTCCTCATTTAGAAAGTATATAAGCTAAATGAATAGTACTAAAAAAGAAACAGTCTAACTGGTGTACGGTTGATTAAAATTATAAACTGTACCAAGGGGCTTCTTGGTGGAGCTACTAATTTGCTACTTGTTTTGTAATGGCGTTTGTTCATCCAGTTTGTCGTTTTGTGGTCACCGCACGCACCGAAATGAGAGAAGATTGTGGGTCACGACAGTCTGATTGGCACAAACAAGCTGAATCTAAATGCTCATTAACCCAAGCCTTAATTCAAAACAACATCACTGTGCTTATTTTTTTGAAGAGGTATTTTCTTCACCTTCATGTGAAGACTTGAAGAGTACATACACTATTTGAAGGCCAAATTACCTCACTAAATGATAAGCCAACTGTCATTAAAAACAAAAAACATATTACACATCTTCACACTATCATGCATTTGTAATGTAAAGGTAGAGGAATATTTCAGGAGGGAAAAGGGTGTGGAAAAAGTTTTGAACATTCTTTAATGAGTTCCTGAGAGATTTTCAGACATGACTTGGTTTTCCTTTACTTGGTTTTATAAAATATATGACTATCATATTTTATCCTTGATATAGATGCATTTACTGGGTTTTTAATCTATCCCACCTCAAAGCATGTTTCCATGGTATTTGCACTATTCCAAATCATGTACCCTCAATGACCAGAGTAAATGATTCTGAAAAAACAACAACAACAACAATACTTTATAACCCCGAGCAAAACAGATACATGCAGTACTAACACAGTTTACTCACCCCCAAACCAAATTATCCTCCCTTACTAATGAATAAAAAATAAAATCCATGGAAATACAATTTATATTTATTAGTTTTAAATTATTTTTCTTATTGTTCTATTTTCTTCTGCTGCTATGATTGCTAATAACATACATACCACCACATACATATACTATCTCTGTATAAATATATAGTATATATTAGATCTTAGATATATATATTGCTTAAAATTCTGCAATGTTACTTGCCCAAATGAATTTTTGGGCCCAATCCGTAATAATCCTAAGTTACATAAAAACAGGAATGGCTTAATTTTTTGCCTAAATTAATCAGGCACTACACAATTTAATTTACATGCTACAGTTGGCACCTGGTTTGCAGGTGGTTTGTGATTTAATATGCAGATTTTGTGCTGAATACCTTGCAGCCTGTACATGCACGTTTTTGTTGAGTTAATTTTGTGCAATGTTTATTTATTGTCAGTGTCACATGTTTCTGTCTATTTTTTATATATTATCTTGTCAGGGCCCATTACATTGTATCTCTATAAAATACAGACATCCATCAATGTCCAAAAGTAATAGATAGAGCAAGACAAAAAAAAGTGTTGCCTGGTCCAGTCAGCAGTGTTGATTTATAACTGGGGTATTAAGCTAAACATAATCTCAGTCTTGCTGCAGGACACTTAGTGATTTATGGACACTTCATCTGCCTGTAAAAACTGAAGCATATATAGAAGAACATGTCCACCAACCAGGACAGCCTGATACGCTCTGTGATGGACAAGATAATAACAGAAGTCCTCGACTAGGCACACAAACACAGTTTGTTACAACCTATTCTACTATTGTATTGCATACTGTGCTGTAACTTCTGTGATACTATATATCAGGGGTAGGCAAGTAAGTTTGGCATCGGGCCAAAAAAAAAAATGCCACTAGATGGCGGGCCAGAACATAGTCAAAGGATAATTTAAGAAATTTATTGATGAAAAATGCAACTAGAATTGCCTGTAACAGACTGTTACATTGTTTTTTGTAGTGAGCTGTCTGTGTTAAATCCTAAAGCCACATTTGTGTGGCGGTGTCCGGCAGAGCTCTGATACTATACTATACTATCCCATACTAGTATGCGAGCAGAATGAAGCATCAACAATTTCCCCTCCGTACTCCGAGCATTTAATAATCACTCCGCTCCAGCTCCGCTCCGAGTTCACCATTTCCCGCTCCCGCTCCACTCCTCGCTCACTTCTGAAATCAGAAACACCGCTACGTCCCGCCTTCCTCTTCACTCCGCCGGCTAAAGTATTTCAGTATGTTTTGAAATATCACAGAAGTTCTGTTCACAACATATATTAAAATAAAATAAATAAAATACAAGGAGAGTTTAAAAGGGCTTCTTGGTAACCCTATGGTGCAAAACTTTCTTTCCTAACCACATGACACCGCTACTATAACAAACTGGTTTGTCAGCATAAAAGGTCAATAAATTGCTAGCGCTTTTTGCGTTGGCAAATTTTGTTTGTGATGGGAAATAACAGTACTTTTCGTCAGCTATTTACCTATGTCGATTCATTTCTTACGATTTCTGCTCCTCTTTCGAAATTGGTACATGTGAAGTTGCACTGTAGATTTACATTTATTTGAATCATTATTGAGAGAGCGATTTGCGTGTTACCGTCTTGTTTTAAATCTCATTCTTTCATCTGAAAATATTCAGCTATAGAAGGACCAAACAAATTCCTTGAAACATGATAAACTTCCCTCTCATGTCCATTACCGTCATCATAGCTTCACACATTCTTTGTTATTTGATTGATTCCATCTCCATCAGGCGAGCTAAATATGTTTACATGTGAATGCTTTGCCTACCTCTGCACGTTTTATTTAGTGGCTGTTGGCATGGAATTAGTCCAGGTATGGAGCGGTTGTGGAGCGCTCTAAGGAGCGATTGAAAACCTCTACCTCCGCTTTTTAAATCTGCTCCTCCTCAAACCGCTCCAGTTCAAATCACCACAATTGCTTCCCGGTTATCCCTTCCCTAACGACCGCTCTGCCACCTCTGATGGTGAGCTATACTGGTTGCTATGCTACCACGTTCATGACAGTTCTATTTTAGAACCAGCCGCTATCAAAATAATCTGGTTGCGGGACAAAACTGGCCTGCGGGCCGCCTGCTGTCGACCACTGCTATATATATATTTGCATAAAAAATAAAATAATAACTGTTTTAAGTTGTATTGTACATTGCAATATGAATAATGATGGGAATAATTGAACAAATCAAATTTCATAACCAGCTATTTTAAGAACAATCTTAAATATGTGCACACTACAAGGCTCAAGCTTGTCATCTTTGATTTTCAATATGTGCTTTTTTCAGTGCAGAAACACTTCAATTATTCACAGATACTACCAAAGATTAAAAAAAATATTTGTAACCATTTTGAAATCCAGTTTTCAGTAACTAGTTGCAGACACTACAACAGGTTTAATACCTGATTTTAAATTTAGTATAAAATACATTTGAAACCGAATTAAATTCTGGGTTGAAATGTTTTTTAAATCTGGCTTCGAACCTAGTTTGAAAATTTGGTATGAAAACTGTTTAACAAATCTAGTTTCAAACCTGTTTGAAATCTCATATGAACTGTCTTTGAATTCAGTTTGAAATCTAACTTGAAACTTCTTTGAAATCTAGTGGAACTGGTTTGAAATTTCGTATGAAACTGTTTGAAATCTGGTTTGAAACCTGTTTGAAAGCTCATATAAAGTGTTCAAATGCAGTTTGAAACCTGTTTGAAATCTTGTTTGGAACGCTGGTTTAAAATTCACTTACATCCCTGTTTAAACTGTTGAAACTGTTTGAAAGTTAGTTTTGGATCGGTTTAACTGTCCCACCATGGTCCCGCTCTCTGGTTAGCTTCAAGTACGGGCCTCTGAGGATAGCAATGTGCTAGCTCGGTGATTGCTCCTCTGCTTAGGGTTTTAAGTAGCGGTCTCCCTGAGCCCTAGCCTAGACAGTGCGACGCCCCTCCCCGGTTGTAATTCAAAATAGCCTCAACAAGTCTCTGTGTCGTGGCAGCTTCAGACAGGTTTACCTCGCGTTATCTTTAGTTTCATTGGTCCCGTGGTAGTACCTTCCCTATGTAATAATAGCGCTTCTGATATAGCCTAGTCGTGACTATCTCCCCTTCCTTAAGGTTTTTACAAGTTGCGGTCATCCCGTGACCCTGGCTTGACACGTGCTATCTCCCTTGCAGGGTTTTTAACTAATAGCCATCCCCTTTGTCTGGGCAGCTTCTTTAGAAGGTCCTTCGTCATAAAGACCCTTGGATATATTTCTCTGTGGTACTGTTGTTCCTGCTTGGGGCTTTTTGGTACACTCTTTGGACAGGCCATACTCCAGTTCTCTCCAATACACTTCTTGCTTCAATCATGAGCGTATGCACACGTGGCTACTATTGCTCACATAGCATAGCTATCTGAGGATGGTTGTGTTCCTAGATCGGTTAGGGTGTTCCCCCATATCTGGAATCGGACTCCCTCTTCTACCAAGTTATGTGAGCGGCCCCAGGCGTCAGTAGCTTGGCCCCTTTTTGAGGAAAGGTTTGGTGCATGTCTGTCACCTCCTTGGTGCTCTCTCACCAGGTGGACAGGCATGTGCCTCGACATGGCGTGATTGGATATTGTTCACCAAAGTGTCCACCAGGACACAGCGCTGAGTTCCCTAGAAAGGGAACGTCTCGGGCCACCCATGTAACCATGGTTCACCGAGAGGGAACGAGATGCTGCGTCCCCTCACCATGCCTTCTGCCTGCCTGTTTCACGTCTCCTTCAGACAACTAAGTTGGTGACATATTCAGCAGGTGCCCCTTTTATACTTTCAGGTACCCGCCTATGACGTCACGGGTCACGTGGACCAATAGGATTGGAGTTGTTTTATACATGCTTCAGGCACTGGTCATGCTGGCAGCATTCCCCAAAGTGTCCGCTAGAGAACGCAGCGTCTTGTTCCCTCTCGGGGAACCATGGTTACATGGGTAAACCGAGACGGGTTTTTTTAGTGTGCACAGGGTGATGATTTTCAGTCTTATAGAGTTTGGCTTTACATTGCCAATAAACTTCAGCAGTTAGCTTTGAACAGTGAGAAACATCTAATCAAAGACTGGCAACCAATCTATAACAGAAAACAAGTGGTAGGTCTAACTAAACAGATATTCCCAAACCCAGCATTTGAGACAAAGCTTGGGTCGTGAGAGTTATTAACCCCAACCATTGAAGCAAAATCTAGTGAATGACTTCTCAGCACTAAGGCAGATTAGCCTTTAGCCTGGATAATATGCACTGTGGCTTTCTCAACGCTTTGCTTCCGAAAATCTTGGACATACATCTCGACTATTGATTGGCGAGTGCTTTAGAGCTCTAATTGCGGTGCAGCCTTGTATTTCTCAGACAGTAATAAGTTACACACAAGAATAAAGATGCATCTCCTAACATCGATTTGATGAAATGTACACCACCAGCATAATTAACGAGACAATGCATGAAGATCAATAAACTATTTTTCCCTTCTAGCTGTTTGTTTATTTATTTATTTGTTCATTTATTTATAGTTGAGAAGAAGAAAAGTGCTGTGACTCCATGTTTGATCTTGTTTACACTTATTGGCGCTCATCTGCGAGTACTAAACTGTAAAGAAAAAAAAATCAATATATTTGCTATGCTTTCCAGTAAAATCTAAAACAATAAAAAAACAAAAACATCAAAAAACAATAAAATGTACTTGAATGGTAAAATTGCATGAAATTGCATTTCAGAAGATTTAAGCTTTGTAAAATATAATTAAATAAATACTATTTGCCAATGCGATAAGAAAAAAAAAAATAAATAAAGGGTGAATTATCTACAGGGATTATGCAAATTGCTGACACACAAAACAATTAATAAAGTACCATTAAAAAACTTGTGTTTAATAAAACTGATGTTTCCAATTAAGTCAGACTAATGAAGTTTATACAAAATTTTAAAACAAAAAAAAGGGTTTGTATTAGTTAAAATTATTAAATTGAGATGATCATATATTACCATTCACATGAGAAACAAAAGCAAGACCTATTGCATCTTATGCTTTTTTTCTAGCTTGTGTTCATCTCAATTTAGACAAGTTTGTTGTATAAGACATTGTAATAATAGGTTTACTGCCAGATGAATGTTAAATCTAAAGTGATGAAATGTGTTACATGCCAGGCATTCCTTATTTCCTAGTTTGTGGTGCAAAATGTTGTCAGTTATAATCTGGACAGCTGAAAGCTTGCTTGCATGTTATATAAAACACATTTCGTCATCTTTTGATTGCAGGGATACATAATGCACAAACGGCTTCAGAGTTTGTGAGGACGTATATTGGCTGAGAATAAACAAAACAAAACAAACCAACAGCCCGTCTTGAGTCTGGCACCGCTTTCTTAGAAGAAAAACAGAAATGTTTTACATTCAGCATCCAAGACCTCTTTATGCGTTGGATGATTTGTGTATACGATCAGTAAAACACCATACAAAATTACAACAGTAGACCGCAAAACTTTGGTCGTTTGAATCAAGGTAAAAATTAAAATGTGCAGACTTCCTCTGTGTAACCTAGCAACAGTGGTTTAGGAGTGCTTGACTTGACAGTTGATCAGTGTGTAGGAGCAGTGCCTCTTAGCAGTACTTTTGCACTGCCGTTTGAATTCTCGTGTCAGCACTAGTGGGACTGTGTGTTTGCTAGATTTAGAATAGGATCAGACAATGCAAATTTGCAATGATACTTCTAAAAAATCAAGGGAGATTGCATAACCTGTATATCATCAACACAATTCAGTGGCTCGCTGCTCCTGAGGTCAATTAAGCAATGTTATAATGCAATTTTAAATCAGGGGTAGAACTTTCAAGTTTGATTCCATGTATTCTGTGTATGAGGCATGGAACTGAGCAATGCAACTAAAAACTTTAATGATATGGCTGCTGACGTGGCACTGCCCTGTTGTACATTGTGCGTGACAAGTTATATCACACACTTGCAGCATAGATATCTTTCTTTGGGCATAACAGCAGTGTTCTAGTTTTGTCGCATTGCGTTGTTTGCACTTTAGACTCTATGAGTATCCAATGACTAAATCAGGGATTTAATTACTGTGCCATATTAATACATATTTATTGTAATCTAATCTAATCTAATATAATGTAATTAGTACTCATAGATGTATAATATAATATATGTAATGTAATGTAAATTTAATGCATGGGTCTGCACTATATGTTTTTTAGGTCGGGTTCTCATAGAGCCCTTTGGAGAGTTGGTTTGGTGCGTCACAAGGGCGCTTGGGGGCGCATATCTGTGACCCTTAATATCCCATACAAATAAATATTAAGTATTCAAACGTACTTAATATATACAAATAAATAACGTGCCTCTATATAATTAGCTAAAAAAAAAAAAAAGGAAGTAAGTGTGATAATACTATTACTATTTTTTAAAATAAAAAAATGTTATTAAGATAAAATCCAATTATTATGAAACACTAAATATACAATGTTATATTCTACATTTTTCTCTTTTTTTTTTTCTTTTTGACTTCTGTTCTTTCTTTGATTATCATTTATGTATTTATAGAAATTTTCTACATTGTCCAAACCTAAATCATCAACTTTTATTTGTTGGGTTACCGTCCAAGTAATATGCACCAGGCAATGCGTGATAAATCAATTGTGGATCGTCTGCAATTTTCCGAATGCATCCGATTGTTCTCACTACTTAATTCTGAGCGTTTCAACATCAGCTGGCACTGTGTGCTTTAGCAAACAGCCGTATCTGCTTGCTTCCTGTTCTTTGCACCACCCGCACTTGACCTAAATACTAATTCGAAATTATTATATTACATTATATTATATTATAATTACCTTTAGCACCATTGCCTAAGATTGCTGTGTTGTTTCTGTTGAAGCATTGAAATACAGAAATACAGACAGAAGATGGCTGAAGAATTACTGCAGCTCCAATTGTCATCAATCAACAACTAGATTTGATGAAGGACCTTGAGTGGCCCTCATAAATCAGAGCTTTTAAATGGGAAGCCAATGTAGCATCATTTCTCCATAAATGCTGCTTTTTTAAAACTAAACTAAAAACCAATAACAGGTCTATTATGGCATCTCTCACTTCCTGTTGTTACCATTAGCAGAAGCTTGAACTGGGTCATCTTTAATACCCTGGAGGTCGTCCCACTGATCTGTTTTTCTGCAGCTCTGGATCTGCATGGTCCAGGGAGGGGGCAATATCCTTTTAATTAAAGTCTGAGTAAATTAAAAAGTGGCCCCAGAAGGAGGGAGCTCCGCGGAGCATGACTAAAACAGCCATTAGCCCCTCCTACTGCCCCTGGTGATGTATATTGTGGTCCTCTGAGGGAGATGCTTATTGCTGAAGGATGCTCATTTGAGACTGAGGTTACGTTAGACGCTGCTGTTAAAACCACTGAAGTAGGACAAATGGCAGGAACCAACGATTGACTTTGAATCTCAATAGCATCAGTGTTGATAACACAACCACAATGAGATCTATGAAGATTCTTGTGGGATCATCAGTCAAAAATCAATATTTTTATGGCATGGGTGACCTTGCATTGCTACAACTTTATTGTTAAGAAATATTATGGCCAGGGTTGGGTGAGTTCTTTTTTTAAAATGTATTCTATTATACGGAACGCATCCTGAAAAATGTCAATCGCAACATATTCTGTTCGATTACATAAAGTAAATATCACAATCTACTTCTCCAACACTGCCATATTTGCATTTATTGGAATAATTTTATCCAGCTGTTTTCTATATGTTGCATGGTTAGAAACATGCTACTCCCTGAAATCCCAAAGGGAAGTTCCTTAAAGGAACAGTTCACACAAAAATAAAAATTTGCTGAAAATCCACTCACCCTCAGGCCATCCAAGATGAATATGTTTATACTTCATCAGAACAAATTTGGGTGATGGGGAAATGCAAAAGCCAGCATATTTGTTTAGAGCTGTTTCGGACGGTCTTTGCTTATAAACGGTGGTTGATCTGTGCATATTTCTCTCCTGGAGGGAACTGCAAATAACACTGAATTGGTTCTCTGGCTGCCACTTTTTAGGCCCCAGGGTGTTCATGCACTACAAAAGCCACGTGACCTCCGTTATCTAGATGGCTTGCCTGTACAAAGCGGTGATTACCGTTGACCTTTAAGCACTGGGAGCAAAGACGGAGAGACCATTCCCTCCAAAAGCACACACATGGCAACATGGCTGCCGCAGGTTCTCGAGCCTGCAAACTTCCACTTCCATCTGTTCTTCACAAAATTATTGAAAAAGAAACAGGGTGAGACAAGGTGGTCGGGGGGAAATCTCTCCTCAAGCCAAGCATGCATCCTTGTGATGACAGACTGCTGGAGGCTGAGCATCATAGCAAACAATGCTGTTAGATTCATAACAAGAGGCCCAGAGCACTGGTTGAACGCCATCTCATGCTGAGAGCTGGGAAATGTACAAGCGAAAGACGTGGGGGAAAAATGGACGACGAGAGCGACCGTTACTAACTAGGCGAGTGAACATTAACGCTTTGGTGAAGTGAGGTGTCACTATGACAACCCTATGGAAACCTTTTAGTTGCAGGGGGCTCTGCGTGAAGTCTGCAGGTTTGGAGCTAGCAGGTAAGAAACGGCATGGGGACGTGGATTGGGTATGGGGCGGATCATGGACCGGGGGCAGTTATTACCCAGTTGCCGAACGGCGCTAATAAAAAGTGGGGCCGAGCAGGCGTAGCAGTAACACATGTGCGGGACGGCATTAGGATTGTCTCCTGGAATATACAGCGTAAACCATCCAATCACATGTGGGAAAAACTCTATAGACGGAGCTGAGTTACGATTGATTTTGCACCGCCCTAAAGAGATCGTGCGTTCTGGCGGTGCGGCCACTTCGTGTCCTGCAAGTGGGCGCGGCTTTTCCCACAGTTTTCACAGCAGGGGAGTGGGTTATGTAGAAGCCGCTTGCTCGTTGCGGTGAGTATGATGCTGGGCCAAAGAGCCATGCAGGAGAGAGTAGAGGAAATAGTAGGTTGGGCAGTCGGGGGTAAAGATGGCGGATTGATATGAAGGGGGGGGGGCGAGATATCTAAGCCCGTGAGTCCTAAGAATGTGTTGTGCGTGGCGGGGGTCCATTAGTATGGAGGAATACGTAAACACTTTAAATAAAATGTAAATTTCGTCCCCCGCGAAAGGGGGCCCGGTGTTTTTTGAGCCAAATGCAATCCCAGATATGTGGGACAAGAGGTTTCCATGTCCGAACGCGAACAATCTAGGTTAAGAATACAAAAAGACATAGTATATGTCTGAGCGGCTGAATTTGTATAAGATTCAATGTATCCAAACACTAGATGTGATAGATTGTGAACACTAACTACCTCTCATACTACCGAGGTCAAAAGTTTGTGATCAGTAATATTTTTTTGTTGGTATTTAACAGAGGTAGGTGAATTTCTATTCGCAAGCCAAACGCTGGGCATTTAGGTGGATCCAAAGACAGCAAAAGCAGAATCTTGATTTGTTTGGGGGGTTACTAGTTAAAGAGCAACTGGCTTTCTAATTTAAGTAAGAGAATGTCCAATGGGGTATTGCTGTGAGGTCAAGCTAGAATTGGTATTCAAGCGAGTCAGTTACTCCATCTGGTAACAGTTGTCACATGAAATGCCTTCAGGACATACTGTGGGTTAAGGGGGTATCCGACTTTTTTGTTCCAGAAACGAGATTTGTTTTAATTATTAGGTTATTATGCAAAATTTAAAGACAATTGCGTACATGTGTGGGGGTTTTCGGTGATGCTTTGCTGTTGGGAGATGATCAAAAAGATCATCATTGTATCTGAAAGTACAAAGCTTTGGTGTAGCATGATAGGCCCGGTACAAGTTCAAAAGCGTATTGAGTCTGGGTAAAGTTTTGTAAAATAAAGGGGTAAGAATCCTTTTATTTAGCGAAAGGATGGCGTAAATTGGTCAAAAGTGATAAAGCAATTCTAATGTCCAAAATATTCCATTTCAATATGAACTGCTCTTGCTATTCAGCATGCTGAAAAATTCCGGATACTGGGCAGGCTGTGTTTTCAACAGTAGGAGGTGCAAAAGAAGTATATATTTATATATATGTTTACAGCAAAGGTCGGAGAATAAGTTTGTGAATGATTCTGAAGGATCATGTGGACGTTGATTAAGTAAATATGGCAAAAATTCATGCTTTGGAAAATCCGACAGGAAGAGTAAATTACATTAAAAAAATAATTGGCAAATAAAAACATTATTTTGAAATTTAAAGATAGGTTTCACAATATTACTGCTTTTTTATGTTTTTTAAATAAATGCAGGCTTGGTGAGCAGAGGAGACATCTTTAAAAAGCATTAAAAATCGGTCGTAACCTCACGGTCTCTGCATCTCGGGCTCGTAGGGCTAGTATATATGGTAAGTAGGATATAGAGTATATAGAGAGAGAGCGAGAGAGAGAGCGATAGAGAGAGAGAGAGAGAGAGAAGAAAGGAAAGGAAAGAAGAAATAAAGAAAGAAAGGAAATGAAAGAAATGTTGGGTGGTGCCACCTGTCAGGGGCGCAAAAGAAAGTGTGCCGGGCGCGATGCGTATTTTTTCCGCGAGGTTCCAGCCCTGGAACCCGAGATTAAAGAGATAGTAAGTCCATACGTTAGGGCCAGCATGCACTAGGGTTTACTGAAATTGCAGGTGGGCCGTCCTCTAGTGATACGCTGCAGCACAAAGCAATCATTTAATCATGACTCAATGTAGAGGAATACATTGATTATTTGGTTGAGAGTCGACTTCTAGGCCGAACCATGCAATGCGACTTGGCAGCGGTATTTTTGGCCTTCTGACTGAAGGTTATCCTCCGGCATCAATGGCGGCTGTGTGTACGCTGGGAAGGGGGGGGGGTTCCTGC
This sequence comes from Sinocyclocheilus anophthalmus, assembly GCA_018155175.1. Taxonomy (NCBI): domain Eukaryota; kingdom Metazoa; phylum Chordata; class Actinopteri; order Cypriniformes; family Cyprinidae; genus Sinocyclocheilus; species Sinocyclocheilus anophthalmus. Next base: position 11,897 of record JADLZN010011120.1, read on the forward strand.
CAATCAATTGGAATATCATTGTTTTGTTTGAGAATCTCGTTCGATAACACCCTTCCCGCACCGAGGGGGAGGGGGGGGAGTCTCATGGCCGTAGTCTTAAAGTCCTTGAGGCCCGGTTAGGTTTTAGCACTATGTCTGAGAAGTGTACATCGGGTGTAGCTGAGTTTGGCTACAGGAAAGTTGTTTCTCTGGGGCAGATGCGGGCACCACGTGTTGGGAAGGCGAAGGTTCGGTACGAGTCCACATTGGCCCGCGGGTGATTTGTGCCACTTGGCATCAGGTGATCAGAGCAGGGGAAAAGATGGAATGAATCATATCGTGAAGGTGGCGGGGCCCATAATGCGATCTCCAAACTCTTTTAGACTTCCTCGTCAGCTCATCTGATAACATTAGTAATCGCTATCTGAGGAAGAAAAAAGAAAAAAAAAGGCAGTTTGGTTGTCGGATGTAGCACTGACAGTCTCATAACCTGAACAATTATCAGATAAAAGAAGCATTTCGAAAATGTTTTCAGGTTTGTAAGTGAAAACAGCTCTAAAAACCACAGAGACATCAAACAGTCTTTCTCCAATGACATAAATGCAGGCTCAGAGTGCTTTTAGATGTGAAATGGTGAGGACTGTGACCTTCTCCACGAGCAGCGGAGGACTAGAGACAGCAGCTGGTTGGTAAGAGGGTACAGCTGCCCGCATCCAGTGCAGTCAGATGTGTCAATCAGAGACTCAGTGTTCCACATAGTGCAATTTCCTATTTCAGTGATGGTGAAAAACATGTATATTAAAGTCAAATCATGGAAAATGGGTTTTTGTGAGAGAGTCAGAACGGCGGATTTTGTTGAATTTCCTAGACATAGGGGGGAGGGACTATAGACAAGTGCACCGTTCCCCCTCAGTCCACCAAGCCCAGGGATCCTGTAGTGGAAACTAACGGGCCGATGAATACCTTAACATGGTGACTGAACACATTACATATACCACTAGGGCTCACAATTTATCAGAACGTAGGGGCCGCTGAGGAAACAAGAAACAGTATCAGGGAATGTTATGAAATGTAATATAATAAAGAAAGTTTAGTGGTGAAAGAGAGACTGTGGTTTCAAGACAAACTTTAAAAAAATGGCTTAACAAAGGGTCCTTGGGATGTTGTAAATGTACCAAAAACAAACAAAAACTAGCTATTAAGAGTTATTGATCGCGGTGGTATTTTTTCCTTCAAAAGTTGTGGTTGGTGGGGGTCCTTAATTTGTTTTTTTTTTGAAAGGAAAAATTAATACGGTTTATTCGCAAGGGAAATGGACGATTGATAAATTGACAGTAACGGAGCGTTTGGGTAATGGTTACAAAATATTTCGAGTTCCAAATAAAGTTAGTGTTCTTGTTGAATTTTTATGTGAACACACTTGTTTTCAACATGTATATAGCTTAGGAAAGTGGGGGTTGTCTTGGAGGCAGCAAGATCGCATAAGAAAAAATAGCAATGACTTGCGTGAGGAGTAATTGGATGCTTCAAGAAGTTCTGTTTGTAGGCATGCACATTAAGTAGATATTATTATTGAAATATACAAATGAAAACAGTTATCCTTAATTTGTAATTACAATCGTACCATCCACAAAATTTATGAACAGATTAGCGGTGTATATACCTATATATAAGCTTGCCTACTCAAGCAGTGCTATTACAATACATTCTTAAAAGTAAAGAGTTCTTCACAATGCCGAAAGAAAACCTTGTTTGGGGGTCTAAAGTTCCCAGTAAAGAGAGCTTTAACAGGTGGCTTAAGTACCTTTCTGTTTCACAAAAGTGTGTCGTTGTTGGCGAACCAGGTTCTTCAGATTATAAAAGGTACGAAGAATTGTTGCTGTTAAAGACACCGTTTTGCTGAATGGTTCTTTCTGGAAACCAGAAAATGTTCTTCTATGGCAATCGCTTGATAACCTTGTGTGGAAGCGACCTTTATTTTTAAGAGTGTATACAAAAATTTGAAAAGATTGTCAAGAAACCTTGAATAACATTGTAAGTGAGCATTATATAAATGTTACAAAATTCTAGAATAAGGCCCCTTTTAATATTTTGGTACTGTGGACAAATTATGGTTGTTTTCTCAGAGGTCGCAATGAACATTTATCAGTTCAGTAACCAACAATAAACAGAAATTACATAAACTCAGATAGAGATGAACTCTGGAGTGAATATACGGTAATTGGAAAACCATCCTATTGCTTTCCTGTGCAGATCAACTGATATTTTTGCTTTGTTCAGGCAACCTGTGGTTATCGCTTTCCTCATTTTTTGTATACTTCTTTCTCTCAGCATTTTGAATTTGTGCACATACAGCGTGAGGTCTCGCGACCAAGAAAATAGGCTCCCATTTTTCCTCTTCTTTTTTTTCTTTCTCTCTATCTCTCTCTCTCTCACACTCTCAGACACACAGAGTCCTAAAAAGTACAGGACTCAGTGGTGTCCCACTTATTGTCAAAGGCCTAAGGGACCCAGGAATCTTGAAAAGATGGACACTGCTCATCTTTTTCTCGCTTTATCTTGCTTTCAATAATCTCTTTATATTGTCCTTTTCTGTATTTCCTTCTAACTCTATTTATCTCCTTTCCACTTGTTTATTTCTGTTCTTAGTCACTTTTTCTCTCATTCTTTTATCCTTGCTGATTTTTTCCAAAGCAGTATCTTGCTGCCATTCCAGTGACAGGAACGTGAGGCTGCTGAGATGGAGATAAATGGGGAAGCTCAGGAGGGGTGAGCGTTGACATTTGAAGCTTTTGACATTAAGAAGGGATCAGCTTTTCTGACTCAACTTGTTTGGTACTTTTACTCATTAATATGGCTGAGAATATTGAGTTTTAATGTGTGGAGTGTAAATGACTCAGAACTTCGAGCTCCATTATCACCAGCACATCTTCATATCAGATGTTTGAATGCTATTTAAACTAATAACACACCAAAGAGACAGAACATTGAACGAGAGCATCATTATAAAATAAATAGATACACATTATTCAGTAGAATGGTATTTCTATCAGCAGGGAAAATCTTATTAAGCTTAAAGCTTTCATTAAATGTGCACTCAGTAATTTCTTTTCATTCTTGAAAAGTT
>JADLZN010011121.1:0-15231 GCA_018155175.1 Sinocyclocheilus anophthalmus
TATGTATGTATGTTATATAGCAAGTTTAGATTAAATAGTTTTAATATGAAGCGAGAATTAATACACAAAGTAGAATGCTTTCCAGACCATAACCACCATAGTTACCATTTCTGGAAAACCTTAACATCTAAGTTTAGGCACTTACTGAACATTCTCAGCTGACCAATCAAATTTTGCAAGGCATAAAAATGGATGTACAAGATCAATAAATATAAGATATGCTGTGGCAATGCAGTGTTGGCACAAAAGGGCAAGTTGCTGATCCATCAACTTGCCTAAAACCTAGACCATTCTTATTGTTAATGCCGGAGAAACTACATCATTTTGATACCAGGTTGACTTTAAAAGCAGTACGCAGACTCCACAGCCAACTCTAAGATGACACACACACACACAACTAATGCTGATTTCAAAAGATGCGAGCAGTCCTCTAGGGTAAGCCTTTTCAACACAGATGGCATTCATACCACCACAGCTCTGTACAGCAAATAAACTGGCAAAGGCAAATTTGCTGTAATAAAATCTTGAACTAATATCAAAGAGAATACATTGCTTTTAATGTAAGCATAAAAAGAACACATACATATCACACACACCCTATGGCCAAAAAACTGTGTAAACTAGATTTTTAAATTTTTTTTTTATTCTGAAGAAAATGTGATTGGTGCTTGGCAGCACAAAACTGTCTTCTGGGTGGTTATAAGGGCATTACTAGATAGTCCTGCTGCATGGTGGTTGATCACTGGCCCATGTCAAAAGATTTGAGTCCCAAGATATGACTTGGGTCTTTTCTTCAATCCAAGTCTGTTTGACTTCTGGCCAATTTTATTTTATTATCATTTATTAAATTATGATTGATTGTAATGATAATAAATAGAATTTTATTCGCGTTTTTAAACCCTTTTAGATATCAACGTCACACAATTGATGGTCGTTCATATCCACAGCAACAAACTGTGAGAAGAGCACACCCGCTGATCTGTGAGCAGAGCAGTCATGGGATCTTTATTATTCACTAGAACATTAACTGCATGTTAAGTCATACTCAAAATGCGAACAAGATAAGCAGTTATTTCTCATTTAACACCGATTATTATTCTGCCTTTCCACAAGATTAATGTCTTCCTGACATCAGACACGTGAAGACAAACACCAGTGATGATTAAATGTCATACAGATAAAGGTCTAAAGGTGAATACCCCTCATTAAATTTCAGCCAACAAAGAAATTAGATTTTCTCTAAAAATTTGTCTTCCAACAGCACACAGTTTGAAGTTTTTGTTTTTTTTGTCCTGTCAGTACTTATCCCTCAGATATCTTACAAGTGTTAGCCTATGTTTTTCAAAGAGTGCAATTAAGCTTTTTCTCAGGGTATGTCTACAGTGCATCATCCCTCTTGTACAATGTTTATCTGGAGATGTTTCAGTAACTTCTTGTGAGAAACCTCATGAAGCAGCATACTTCTTTCATCAGTTGTGTAAAACTGAAATAATCATCCGTGCCATTTAATCCAAGAAAATGCGCAATTCCTCCCACTTTCCTTTCTTCTCTTCTTCATTCCAAAGCACTCTGGCTGGATAAAATATTTACAGACAAGGGAACTTTGTGCGTAAGGTACTTTCTTTTATAGGACCCTCTTATCCACAAACCCCTGGCATTCCCCAAAACGCAAAAATCCAGTGGAGTAAAGAAGCAAGGCTAAAATTTTCAAACAGGCTCTTTTTTCCTTACTGTACAAAAGAACAGCGTACCAAATGCCCTGTGGGCATCATTACACACCAAGCGTTGCCATCTCTGATTCCATATCTAAGACAACATTGACTCTGTGCTCTTCTAATGAGCTAACACCCACATCCTTCCACATGAGCAGTCAAACACAGAGAGATACAGAAACATAAATGGCAGAAGAAAGGGACTTACATTAGGTTTTGGAACAAAGGCACATCCTGGGATGGTGAAACAGTTTTTGACAGTGCAGAGATACTGAGCCATGACAGACAGACGGCTGCGTTGACGGCTTCCTGTGCTGGCTGTTAACCTCTAGAAATTAAAGAGAAGGCAAAGACTGTTTTTCTTCCCAACCATTTCATCCCCCCCAAAAAAACAACACTCAAAATACTTAAGATTAATGTCGTTCTAGATGTACTTACTTTCTGTACTTTTTTAAAAGAATCTAGCAAAGTTCTAATTCGTTACCTAATATTACCCTTTGCATGGTACCCAGCCACCTAGAATTCTTACAAACCAATAAAAAAAACACAATATTTCAAATATTTTGTATTTGCTACAGTGTGCCAAAACTGCTAAAAATGCTATAAAATAAACTGAATTTAGCTTGTTTGTCCGCAGTTGTAAAGCTGCAAGACAGTAAATAACTGAAAAAAGCACAGGGAAATTCGAGTGTTAACAGATCAGAGGTAGAATGTTCAGAGGGAACACTTATATTCACTCATTTAATCTAATAACATTTGTTTCCCTGTAAATTTAAGAACTCTTTTTTTTTTTTAGATCTTATTACAGTTACTGTTCATATAAAATATAATTTCTTGCATAGTGTGCAACATAAAATATTTGATGAAAATGCATATTTGAGATTTAGAGGCTGTTAATTCTGGTTTGCGGGCCTTGTCACATTATGAAGGACTGAAAACAATTTGATTGGTGCTGAATCTTACTGCTTTAGAGCGTTCCAATTTTAGAGAATCAAGATCCACGCAGTTGAAAAACTTCTATGAGTAGATTTGAGTTGAGTCTTATTTGGCGTGGGATTTAATATGGTGGCTTGAGAGAGAGCCTGAAAGTGTGCATGTTTCATGCCAATTTCAAGCTGCGTGACAACAACATAAATATAAAATGACCATTTTTATTCTGCTGTGCCTTTAGGAGTTCTGTGTAAATGTCCTCTTTGCACGTGAAATGAACAACATTGCTTTGTTGCAAACTTGAAAAGCCTAAATTTCATTGTGACATTGGTCGTTAAGAAAGCTACTGTGTGTTTTCACAGTACAATGCACTTTTATTTCAAAAGATAAAGGAAAAATGTTTTCCTCACAATATGAGGAAGAGAAATTAAGGCGGTACTAGTTAGTTTACGATTGATTTCATGCAACAAAAACTCCTGTCGGACAGCAACTAAATTTGTAGACCATACTTCTTTAAAACAATGCCTCCAAATGAATAATACCAGGAATAACGGATACTGTTCGACTTACTTCAGCCACCTCTTTCTGGAAGGTCAGTGTAAGCCTTGTACGTCCAAACATAAAGCACCCAGTTCTGTTCGACATCTGCTCCAGCCACTTTATAATGAGAGGAGTCGACACACTAAAGGGCAGATTCCCAATGATGTGCAGGTTGGGGGGTACTGAAATACAAACACACACATTCATAAAAAACCTTTCATGTTCTTTATGGCCGTTCATATAACAACAGAGTACACAAATGATGTCGCTGCCAAACAGCAGCAGGCAGCTGACCTTTGCTAAACTGGCCCTTGATCACCCAGAAAAGGCTGAATACTGGATGGCAGACATTCAGGTAAGTTGTCTTAAGCTTGTTTGTTTGTGAATAAGACAGTGGCTGCAATAGGTGTTAAACAGAGGGGCAATCTAAAAGGTCTGGGGTGTTCTGGGTGTAATGCTTTGCCAGGCCATTTGCAGCGGTGTCGGATAAGAACATTTTGTTCAAGCGAATTCTAGGAAGAACTGGCAACCAATGCAAAGACATGAACAAAGGTGTGAAACGAGAGCTTGGAGATTAACAACAAGTTAAGCTGCAGCATTTGGACAAAAACAAAGAGGCTTATTTTCTCTGATGATTGATTATTTCAAATAAGAACATATTTAATTAGACTTGTCCAACAAATTATTTTAATGTATTTATTAATATATACACATAGCATCCTCCAGAAAAATGGCACCCCTGTCAAATATAACCAATAAAAGGGGGAAGTCGTGGCCTAATGGTCAGAGAGTCAGACTCATAACCCAAAGGTTTTGCGGGTTCGAGTCTCGTACCGGCAGGTATTGTGGGTGGGGGGAGTGAATGTACAGCGCATCCCACCTTCAATACCACGACTGAGTGCTGCGTGACTGAGGGCGCCGCAGCATAATGGCTGCCCACTGCTCCGGTTGTGGTGTTCACACGCCGGGTGGGGTGTGTGTGCGTGTTCACTGCTGTGTGTGTGCACTTTGGAGGGGATAAATGCAGAGCACTAATTCCGAGTATGGGTCACCATATTTGGCCACACGTCCTTTCACGTAAATAAATATTTGTTGTCTTAAAATTCTCGAAATTATTGTCAACCCAAAACGCTCAGGCTTACATCTCTAAAAAATTCTAAGTTCCCCGAGAGTGATTGGGAAAACTTACAGGAAGTGATAAGACATGACTTTCAGTATGACTGCAGTATAAATATGAGGTCACTATATAGGCTCAAGTGCCTACATTCAATTATCTAGACAAAGGTAAGTTGCACAATGTATTGAATGAAGAGGTGCCAATAATTGTCACAAATTTCTTTTCAGAAAAATAAGTCTCTGCTTCCACCAATATCCACTAGTATCCAAAGTACTAGTGACAAAGAGGATAAACAGCAAAGACATTTTTCCACAATGTGTTTTGCTCGTATTTGTCGAGGGTGAAATAAAATAACTCATTCCACAGCAAAGTACTAACTTATTGAACCGTGTTTGAGATCATAATGTTTACCGTCTTCCCATGTCTTAGCTATGTGGGCTGGGAACCCTCTCTCCAGTCTGTATGTGAGAATATCTCCATGTGCTATCCTCATTCTTCCAGGAGCAGCCTCAGACAAGAGCTGAACAAACAAAAGAAGACCCAAATACTTCAATATACATGCTTACTCAGCCTAATTATATGATATAAAATTAGAAACAGACAAGCACACACATATACATACATAATTCTTCTGTTCCAGATCCATACCACATTATTATAATTTATTTATTTTTTTCTTTAGTCTTATTTAAATGTTCTTTCTGTTCTCGTGTCATATACAAACCCGTTTCCAAAAAAGTTGGGACACTGTACAAATTGTGAATAAAAACAGAATGCAATGATGTGGAAGTTTCAAATTTCAATATTTTATTCAGAATACAACATAGATGGCATATCAAATGTTTAAATTGAGAAAATTTATCATTTTAAGGGAAAAGTAAGTTTTTTTTTAATTTCATGGCATCAACACATCTCAAAAGTTGGGACAAGGCCATGTTTACCACTGTGTGGCATCCCCTCTTCTTTTTATAACAGTCTGCAAACGTCTTGGGACTGAGGAGACAAGTTGCTCAAGTTTAGGAATAGGAATGTTGTCCCATTCTTGTCTAATACAGGCTTCTAGTTGCTCAACTGTCTTAGGTCTTCTTTGTCGCATCTTCCTCTTTATGATGTGCCAAATGTTTTCTATGGGTGAAAGATCTGGACTGCATGCTGGCCATTTCAGTACCCGGATCCTTCTGCTACGCAGCCATGATGTTGTAAGTGATGCAGTATGTGGTCTGGCATTGTCATGTTGGAAGATGCAAGGTCTTCCCTGAAAGAGACGACGTCTGGATGGGAGCATATGTTGTTCTAGGACTTGGATATACCTTTCAGCATTGATGGTGCCTTTCCAGATGTGTAAGCTGCCCATGCCACACGCACTCATGCAACCCCATACCATCAGAGATGCAGGCTTCTGAACTGAGTGCTTATAACAACTTGGGTTGTCCTTGTCCTCTTTAGTCCAGATGACATGGCGTCCCAGTTTTCCAAAAAGAACTTCAAATTTGATTCGTCTGACCACAGAACAGTTTTCCACTTTGCACAGTCCATTTTAAATGAGCCTTGGGCCAGAGAAAACGCCTGCGCTTCTGGATCATGTTTAGATATCTTTTTTGACCTATAGAGTTTTAGCCTGCAATGGTGAATGGCACGGTGGATTGTGTTCACCTACAATGTTTTCTGGAAGTATTCCTGATCCCATGTTGTGATTTCCATTACAGTAAAATTCCTGTATGTGATACAGTGCCGTCTAAGGGCCCGAAGATCATGGGCATCCAGTATGGTTTTCCGGCCTTGACCCTTACGCACAGAGATTGTTCCAGATTCTCTGAATCTTTGGATGATATTATGCACTGTAGGTGATGATAACTTCAAACTCTTTGCTATTTTTCTCTGAGAAACTCCTTTCTGTTATTGCTCCACTATTTTTCGCCGCAGTATTGTGGGAATTGGTGATCCTCTGCCCATCTGGACTTCTGAGAGACACTGCCACTCTCGAGGCTCTTTTTATACCCATCATGTTGCCAATTGACCTAATAAGTTGCAAATTGGTCCTCCAGCTGTCCTTATATGTACATTTAACTTTTCCGGGCCTCTTATTGCTACCTGTCCCAACTTTTTTTGGAATGTTTAGCTCTCATGAAATCCAAAATGAGCCAATATTTGCATGACATTTCAAAATGTCTCACTTACAACATTTGATATGTTATCTATATTCAATTGTGAATAAAATATAAGTTTATGAAATTTGTAAGGATTCCATTCCTTTCTTACGCACAATTTTTACCGTGTCCCCACTTGTTCAATTGGGTTTGTATTATTATGTATGCACCAGAGCTCCTTAAAAAAACCAAAACAAATTCCTTTGTGCAAATAAAGCTAAAGCTAATTCTGACAAAAATATAGCATACGAGAACTTACAAGTGCCTTGGTGGAAGAGTGAAGTAACATCTCACAGCAAGAACTGGCAAATCTTTCTCAGTCCATTAAGATGAGATGCACTGTAGTACTAAAAGCAGCTGGTGGTCACACCACACACTGACTGCTACTTTTGATATTGAGCCCCGCTCTGTTCAGGTACTCATTCCATTTGTCAAATGTCTGTACAATTTGTTCAATTTATTTATTAATTGTTAAATCTTTTTATGCTCATACAAATAATTTCGCATAGTAGATTAGAATTTAGATTTTAATGGGTTATTTTTAGTTTTTTTTTTAGTTTTTGAAGGACGTCTCTTGGTAAATGCTCACCAAGGCTCACAATATTTTGAAATATTATCACGAATTAGAAATTAAAATAGCTAATTTTCAGATAATCTAGTTTTTAAAATTACATTTTAAAATAAAATATTTAAATAAAAATAAAAACAATTATTTTAAATTGTAATAAAACTTCACAATATTAATGTTTTTAAACTGCTCTTCTTTAATTGAAAAGATGCACCTTGTGAGCATAAAGAGACTCTTCAGAAACATAAAATAGTTTGACCTATCGTTTTTGTTGGATATCGCACTAGCAACTAAAACATTAGCTTTGTGTAAGCAGCTGTACCACACAACCAGTGTCATTATAAAGTACCTTGAGCTATCTAGTGAAATTGTATTCAGCCTTTTAGTGCTGGGCGGTATGTCCAAAAATGTATATCACGGTATTTTTTCAAAATTATACTGGTTTTCACGGTACATGACGGTATTTTTTATTCATGCATGACCGGGTGTTAACCATATTTTCTACTGATTTAAAGAGGAAATACTGCAGTATATTGACTATTTTACTGTCCTGATGATTAATCGTCAACTAAACAGGACCCCTTTTAATACATGTTAACCAGAAGTCACTCTCATTTATAATCATCTATCTCTGAAAAAAAAAAGCAACAGCATCTAACACTAAAGAGCTGCTATCTGTTTTCTTGCTATATTAATTTTGTTGTCTCCTGCCGCGCAATTCCAAAGGTGCATGTGATTTTAAAATTCTATCATAACAAAAATAAGACTCGGTATTCTTAATACCCGCCCAGCCACTACAAGCAGTTCTTCTTTTTTTGTTTAAAAACCATCTGCCGTAGCCAAACCAATTTTTAACAAGCGGGTGCCAGTGATAGAGTGATACAATATATTTAATGAATTTAATGTTAACAAATGTCATACGAACCACTTATTTTCCAACAACATCCTTTAAAATTCACAAAAAATTAGTTGAAACAGAAAAATGCCGTAAGTCATGATTGGCCGGTGTATGATTTTTGAAATGACAGTACGTGGAATAAACACCTTTCTGGCCAGTCCTATCAGTATCGGCAATATCTCAAATAGTCAATAGGTTGAAATGGCCAATTCTCATCGCGCTAATAGCAGGGGCTCTCAACTCTGGCCCTGGAGGTCCACTTTCCTGCAGAGTTTAGTGCCTACTCTGATCATACTCACCTACCTGTGATTTTCTAATGTTCCTGAAGACATTGATTAGCATGCTCCGGTGTGTTTGATTAGAGTTAGAGCTAAACTCTGAAGGAAAGTAGATAAACTCTTGGGCCAATTTGAGGATCCTGGCTCTATAGAATACCTGGATTTATTTGTAACCCTTAATCCTGTAATAAAGCGCGTGTCCTTCTCCACCACTAGTAAGTCTGCTGCTCCAGCTTTCAGAATAGGCCTGGTGAGGCCCCCGGGTCCAGGTCCCACCTCACACACATGCGCATCCTTCAGGTTCCCCGCCTGCCGGACAATCTTATCTGAAATCCATAAGAATTTCGTTTAAAGTTGCTGTTTACATTTTGCACCCACATTACACAAACACACACACAAACGGTGTGCTACTTTATTGAAATCTATGAAGTCTTGTTAACGCATTTCAAAAGGGAGTGAACAACAGTTGGACTGACCTGTGAGTCTCATGTCTAGGAGGAAGTTCTGAGAAAGCTGTTTCTCTGCTCTCAGATTATACAGCTTGATAATCTCCTTTATGGTAGGCAGAGGAGGTAACCGAAAACAGGCCAGTTTCTGTGTAGCTGCCATCTCCCTTCAGTTCAAATTACAACTGAAAAAACATAAGCATCTTTCAGTTACTTGCCTGTTTAAAATATTCCTGTTTACTTTAAATATCCCAGATTTTCAGTGTAATCACACTTCTGATTGCCTCCAAAGATACACTTTCAACACATAAGGAAGAAAAACTATATCCTCAGTTATAGAACATTTGAGCAGAGAGTAGTCCTGTAATAACACATGGCATTCACATGTCTACCACCCAAAATCTCTGGATGTAGAGACTCAACAGGAGATTCGTGATGTTCGGGCAACACCTTGTGGTTAACCGTCTGAACTTTGTTCAGTTACTTTGAAACGAACTGTCGGTTTCAGACCAGAACTGACATTTAAAGCGTTAAAGGTAAAACGTATAGCGTGTGCAGGACTTTTCCAATTCAGGAAAATATTTGTGATTTAATATTTTATCTAAGCACTTAGATAAAACCGAGAATAACAATTTAATTGTATTTAAGTTAAGACACACATCCCTTAGTGGAGAGATTTATAATAAAGACTGTATATGTTAGCATCATTCTATAAGCAGTGAAGACTGCGACATGCTAATAAACAACGCGACATTAATACTCTAACACATTTAATGCGCTTAGAAAAGAGTTTTTATTATTTTAATTCTTACTCAGCCACATATGTAAACAACGGCTATCTTTAATAACAACAAAACTGTTTTCGGCTAAAACACGACACGAACAGGAAACACGTTTCCCTCACCGGTGCAGACGTCTTCCTACAGCGGAGGCGGTTACCATGACGCGTGATTATTTCCTCCAATACAGTGCCGACGATGAACAAACTAACCAATCATGTTCATAAGGGGCGGGGATGTTTCGGTGCCCTTGAAAATGTGTAGTCCGACGCCGTTTGACCCACACACATCATAACAATTAATCATTATAATAGTATAGAAACTTTTTTTTTAATTCACAGATCAGCTGAGGTTTAAAATATATTTTGACTACTTAACTAAATGTCCCTGGTGTACATTTCCAATATCTGGTCACCTTAGTGTACAGTCCGGCACGTCCTGATTTGGCTACATATTTTGTTGACTTTGGAAAAACATTTTATTCCAAAAATGTAGTCTTGACCATATCCCTACACCTAAACCTAAACTTAACCATGAGTAATCCCTAAAATCAGAGGAAATGATAGATGAATGACACTGACGTACAAGCACCAAACACTGATTGTAAACCTAAACTTCACAAAAACTATAAACTGGTTCTTCAAACCTGATTGGTTAATCGCAATGTTGTTCCAGGGTTAACAACAAAGATGTTGATCCAGCGTACAGTCCGTCCTCTTCAAATCATCCCATCATCAGTCAGAGATCATATTAAATCATGGAGATTTGGAACCAGACTTTCTAATAATCTGGGCTCCGACTGAGCAATTTCTTCTACCTTGTCTTTTTTTTTAATTTAATTTTTTTTAGGTCATGCACATCCTTTGTAAGCTATTGGCAGGCCCTGACAAGACGTTATGATGGCAAGAAAATCCTACAGAAACTTTATTTTTTTATTCACTTAAATGATTACCAGAGGACTATGCCCTGTTATAAAAGTGTGCAGCCAAGTAATTTAAGATTTTCTTTTTTTTTTTCAACCCCCTTAAGATTTGATGTACTGTCGATTTCAATTTTACATTACACGTGGGAAAAGACCTGACATGATTTTACTTACTTTGGTAACACTTGAAGGGGTGTGCATAAGACTGACATGACACATGTCATGAATATGAAGGTTTTATGCATGTTTATGACAACTGTCATTAAGTGTAATTTGCTCAGTTATGGTGCCTTTTGAAGGCAAATATGACATTATTTGACCTACCCATAGCCCATAACAAAAACATCTCAATGTCATCTTTGCATTAAAAATTACATAACTGAGCGAATGACACTCAATGACAGTTGTCATAAACATGCATAAAAAAACCTTCATATTCATGACATGTATCATGTCATGATTATGAAGGTGTCATGTCATGATTATACACACCCCTTCAAGTAAAGTGTACCCTTACTTTTTTAAATCTAAAAAAGCTGCCATTTTAACAGGGGAGTACAGATATTTTTAGCCACCATAGCCAAGTGTATTCGTAAAAAAATACAGCTTTCTGGGGTTATATGGTTTAAGTGCTTGAGCATGTGAATTTTCACTTTTTTACATGAAAATATCCTTTCTGAGCATGTAATAATCAGATTGCTCACTTTTCTATCCTAATGCAAAATGTATTTAGGAATAAAATAATCTTAATTCAAATCAGCACTCATTTATAGTCTGGGAGCATATCAATATTCCTAGTCTCCCTCCATTTCCAAATTTTTGTGTTTGACAAAACTTAAGGTGTCATTGCTACTACTAACTGGTAACAGTGTGGATAATTATGCCTTTATTTCATTATGCATTCATTTCTTTGAATTGTGAATTAAAATATATTATCTTCTGTCACTTTCAAATATTGTAAAAATGGGAAAAAAAAAATATTTTAAAACTAATTTACATGTTTAACTCATATAGCTAAGGTTTGATCAAATAAAAACTTACCAAATCTAGTGAATTAAAATATTTGACAGAGACATTAAAACAGTACATTATTTTATTCCAAATAACCAAAACGTTAACAAATGTTAAAAAAAAAAAAAAAAAAAAAAAGGTATAGTAACGGATAATCCAGCTAACAGTACAAAATACAGTTGTGGTGCAAAATACATAATTATTCCATGCATGTCAGAGTCAGACCAGTCTCTTATGCTCAGGAAACAATGCTTTGCATTTCTTTAACAACCTCCCCAAGTCAGTCTTGCCACATGGTCAGTCTTCTGTTTTGTTGATTTAACAAAACCAAGAAATTCCATCTCTGAAACAGCCTGAATGAAACGAGCACTGTCTATGTTAAGAACAATACATATTAGAAAAATAGTTAAGTAACTGTGTACAATTAACAATTTGTACACTTATGAGTCACAAGCTTTTATCTTTAACATTACCTCTAAAAAAAATGCAGTAACAGTATTTTTAATTAAGTCGACAATTAAATAAGAAACCCTTTTTCATTACTAAAACAGAATGAGCAAAAAGTTTAAAAAAAGGATACTGCTTAAGGCTGTCAAATTTGCCACACTCCTCAGAATCAGTATGTTGGTCCTCAGCAGCTGACATCACAGTTACATATGCCTGAAAATGTCAAACACAATGACAGGTTCAATCCACGCTGTTAGAAAAACATAACCCACCTCTACATGTGATTTTGATTTAGCATGTTTATACCTCAAGCCAGTCATATAGATTTATGAGTCTTCCACACTCAAGATGAAGCTTGAATACAATGCAGAGGTCTGGTGCAGCACTGGAGATTGTGCCAGTATCCGTTTTCAGGCTTTCATTCTGCAGCAAAAACAGAACGGTAACAAAACGAAGAGACCACTATAGAGTATGTGAGGAATGCTGGACACTAAACAATACTTTCATTGCATGGAGGAGGAAAAACACTGAGAATTTTTCTCAAAAGATCTTTCATGTTCCACAGTAGAAAGTCAGTCATGCAAATTTGAAAATAAACAAGGGTGAGTAAATGATAATTATTATTTTTGGGTACACTTTCCCTTTAATACACTGATTTGGGCAGACTTCCAAAGGCATCACTCAATCTGTGTTTTCAAGTCCTCACAAAATCAAAATTGAAGGTTGAAAGCTGTATGTATGTTGGCCTTAAGGTTATCTATAAGCTAATGTGTCCCTCAACAATGACACAATTCACATTTAGAAGGTATGAGTGTTCAAAATTTAGTCTCTCAACCTTCAATACCGATCAGAAACTTTGATGACAGCATTCTGCACTTCAGTTTCTCATCAGATATTCTGCCCAATGAAATGCTCTCCAGTATCTGAAGCGTCTCGACCCTTACATTACAAAAAGATGCTAAAGCTGCATCTGAAAACGATCAAACTCTCAGTGAATTGGTCAACGGGCAGCTTAGTGAGTTCTGATTGGCCCCTTCATTGGTTTACTGGCAGAGCCAGGAGGATGGAGAGAAACGCACATAGGTACAAACACATGTCTTCTTTATTGCTGCGAGTGCAAGGTGAATGCATTCCCCCACGACTCAGAAACATTTGTCTTCAGAATAATGGCTGCCAAAGATTGCGCAACTGAAGTAAAATCAATATGCGCTACTCACAAAAGTGCATTTGCCAATTTTCGGCCAGAGGGAATGCTTGCACCGGTCATGTTTGCCTCAGAGATGCATGGTAACAAACAAAACAAAACAAAATGAGTGTCAATATTCGTTAGGTTTGTCAACAACACTTGAATAGGAACGACTTCCTGTGTTGCCTGCTCACACATACCACCCTGTGGGTTTGTTTATGTATCTACATGCATTTCATACGCATGACAGCGTTCTGACAAAAGCAAAGTTTACTGGCAAACCACCAATAATCCTTGGAGACAAACGCTGGGAAAGTGCAGCTAGGCTTTTCCATTACTGACAGACCAAGTAAATTGCTTTCCATGCTAATAGCCACAGTTTCACTATTAAATTAAACCAGGCAATAAACAAAACATGAAGATACTCTAAATTTACACAATAGAATTAAAATAAGAACACTGTCTAATTTGCTTCTCTTTTTAATGACTACAGGGTGCTCCATTAATGGCAAACATTTGAATAATGTGCTTTTTATTCCTCAGGGAAGGAAGAGTCAATGAAAGGAGGAACTGCAAGTGGGTACCCTGTGTCATCGCATGAAATATCACTGCCAGAGAAAACAAATAAACAGAAATCTGCAGAGAAATGATACCGCAACCCGTGCAGCACTGTCAAGAGCTGTTTAAGCAGGTGGAGGAGAGATGGGAGGAGAGATGAGAGAGATGGTAACAGCCCTTTTATGCTTGAAATGTGGGAATGGACGTAATAAAGAAAGACTGTTAAATGGTTTTGATCAAGTAAATTGAACCGGGCGCAGTGGTAAAGCACTAAATAGGTTATAAACAGTCTGTCTGGGCATCTCACTGTTATACCTTTGGGATCTACCCTCATCCATAATTCTGTTCTGTACTGTTTGAAGTCTGTCACACACTCTAACAGTATGAATGATCTCTTCTGAACAGTAATAAACATGCTCTCTCTCTCTCTCTCTCTCTCTCTCGCTCTCTCTCTCTCTCCTCTCTCGTCGTCTGTCCGTCTGTGCCTCCTTCTCTGTCTGACCATCAATATGTGCAACAAAGAATCAGCTGAAAGCCAATGAGAATTGATTCCCTGACACTTGTGGGAGAGCAGGATGTCTTTGATGGTCCAGGATTGAGTTCAGACTCTTGAATCAAACACCTACTGACTGCTGTCAATCCTCAACAGCATAAACAACAGCAAAACAGAGAGGGATCCACTGCAAATGAGTCATGCATAAACTCTAGACCATTATGAAAAACTACAGGACAACTCATTTTGTCAATCAATTCTCCCCTAGGGATGTGCAAAACTACATTTAAAAACTACACATCGACTAGTGGAACACAGTAGAAGATATTTTGAATAATCTTTCTACTGTTTTGTCCATACAATAAATGTCAGTGGCATCCAAACAACCTCACTGACTTGAATTGCATTGATACACCAAATATCACCTCCAAACATATCACCTCCTTAAAAGAGACCCCCTTTTGAAAATAAAAATGCTGATATACAGTCATTTTATATTTAGAGTACATTGAAAGGTATATATTTATATTTATTGTACAATCTAGACCCATTTACATTTTTTACACAAAAAGCATGACATTACACAAAATTACATAAATTGCTTTTATTTTGATACTGTACTGAAGTCAAAATAATTTTTTTTACATATTTTGGCTTGCCAGCACAGGAATAAATTACATTTAAATGATAATGGAAATGGAAAACAGTTATTTTAAATAGTAATATTTCAAAATATTACTGTTTACTGTATTTTTGATCAAAAAGGAAATCTTACCAACCCCAAATTTTTGAATGGTAATGTTTTTTTGTTTTTTTTCTTTCTACCCATTACTAGAATAATCTTACATGTGTAATCCTGGAAGAAGAAAAAAAAAGTTTACTTGAACAGCGCTTTTCAGAATAACTATTAATGAAATTAATTAATGAATTATCTGAAACCATCCAAATAAGCAAATGTATTTAAAGTACTTTTACATTTAACTTTGACACTCTGCCTTAACATCTACTCTCTCCGTATATGTATGGTTGTTACTAGAGGTCGACCGATGTATCGGTTTTGGCGATTAATCGCACCGATAGTTGATTGCTGGAACTACCGGTTATCGACAAAAATCCATGCCGATAATTTTCCGGGTTACGTCCATTGCTGGAGCGGCTGAGAAGAGCCTGCTGTCATTACACGGTGTGAGAGCGGTCTC